>CANSZD010003457.1:885000-1165000 GCA_947648045.1 Beta corolliflora | reverse complement strand
ATCTTTGCCTTCCGGATTAGTATTAGAGCTTAGTAACTGTTATTATGTTCCTGCTGTTACCAAAAATATTATTTTTATTCCTGTTTTGGATAATGAAGGGTTTTCATTTACAATTGAGGAAGGTTGTTTCTCTATTTATTTGAATACAATGTTTTATGCCACTGCTAAAAGGTCTAATGGTCTATATTTCCTAGACTTAGACAAAGATGTCCTTAACATAGACAGCAAAAAACATAGATCAAGCGATACTAATCCTACTTACTTATGGCATTGTCGTTTAGGACATATAAACGCGAAACGCATTCAGAAGTTACATAAAGATGGACTTCTAACATCCTTTGACTTTGAGCCATTTGATGTGTGTGAGTCATGTTTAATGGGTAAAATGACAAAGTCACCTTTTACTGGAAAGGGTGAAAGGGTCAGTGATCTATTGGGCCTAATACATACTGATGTGTGTGGACCAATGAGCACAAAAGCTAGGGGAGGGTTTGGGTACTTCATTACTTTTACTGACGATTTAAGTAGATATGGATATGTCTATTTAATGAAGCATAAGTCGGAATCATTTGAAAAGTTCAAAGAATTCCAGAATGAAGTCCAAAACCAGCTTGGCAAAACAATCAAAGCACTACGATCCGATCGTGGTGGTGAATATTTGAGCCAAGAGTTCAGTGATCACTTGAAGAGTTGTGGAATTCTTTCACAACTGACTCCGCCTGGAACACCTCAATTGGATGGCGTATCGGAAAGGAGGAACCGAACTCTACTTGATATGGTTCGGTCTATGATGAGTTTTGCTGATCTACCAATCTCCTTATGTGAATATGCTCTCGAAACTGCTACTTTCAAACTTAATAGAACTCCATCAAAGGCAGTAGAAAAGACTCCATATGAGATATTGAGTGGAAAAGTTCCAAGCTTGTCTTTTTTTACGTATTTTGGGTTGTGAGGTTTATGTAAAACGTTTTCTTTCAGATAAACTCGCCGCTAAATCAGATAAGTGTTTCTTTGTGGGTTATCCCAAGGAAACCAAGGGCTATTACTTCTACAATCGAACTGAGGGCAAAGTGTTTGTTGCTCGTCGTGGTGTCTTTATGGAAAAAAGATTTTATTTCCAACAAGGCAAGTGGGAGTAATGTATTTCTCGAAGAAGTTCGAGAAAAGCAACAAATGGACATAGTTCAACCTATGTTAGAATCAGAAACACTAGTGCCAGCTGTGGAGCTTGAAGTAGTTCCTCCTTTGGAGGAATCTTCTTCCACAATTGACCAAGTGTTGGAGGACGTGCATCCCATACACGAACCTCCTACTGTCCCACTCGAATCTAATTCGTGCGAAAATTCTCAAATTGTTGAGAAGAAAATTTCTCCTGTTGTAGCCCCTCGTAGGTCTAGTAGACCAAGAATACCATACAAAAAGTTTGTTGATTTCTTGTTAACCGAAAGTTCTGAGATATTGATTTTAGAATTTGAGGAGCCTACTACTTACAAGCAAGCTTTGATGAGTGAAGACTCCGAAAAGTGGCTTGAAGCCATGAGGTCCGAAATGGCATCCATGTTTGAAAATCAAGTATGGGACTTGATGGATTTGCCTGATGGGGTTACACCTATTGGTTGCAGATGGGTTTTCAAAGTGAAAATAGACAAGGATGGTAACATTCAGGTTTACAAAGTATTGTATTCCATGTTTTGATGATGCCAAATACTTAGGTTATAATATAGTTTTTATTTTGCGAAAAATATAAAATATCAAAAACAATGTAATGTTTTTGCATTTATATCTTGTGGAGAAAGATTAATTATTTAATATAAATCAAGTTATTAATTTTATACACTTTGAATTTTTATTATAAGATATGTTTGATATATCTAGTAACTTAGAATCTTTGGATAAAAGATTCTTAGTTATTAGATTGTTGTTGTTTTTCTTTGGAAAACAGTTGGAGTAAACGTGGCATATATTGTGGAGCTAACTTCCTTGAAGCTCTCCAACTAACTCCAGCTATCTGCGTGTTGCTCGCTGGGCACACTCCCACTAACGGATAATGGAAGATGGTTAGTTACCGTTGCAATGTTCGTGGATATTGTACAGCACAAATCAGGCCATGATCCCCATTACTCTACTCACACTTATTAAGGAGAACATGGAGCACTATAATTCCAGAAGAAGAAGCTAAATAGCAGCAGCTATATAAGAGGAAGATTATTCGAAGAAGACTTAAGAACTTTCGAGCATAAAAAGTAGATCTATACTTAGAAAGTTTTCTTGTAATTTCCTTTTATATTCAACATACATATTATTGTAATATCACTAGTGGAAAAAACCTTATCTGTCACTTAGTAACAGATTCGGTTTTTACAAAACCGCATCCGAAAATCAACAAAAAAATGGGAGGGAAAGCTGGGCGGAAAATCTGATCCGGTCCTTTAGTGAACCGGATCAGATTGTAGAAACTGCTACGGTTTTCTTAAATCTGATCTGGTTCACAAGACCGGATCCGATTTTCAGTTATTTTTTCTAAAACAAAAACGAGCTGGGTCCCAAAATAAAGCGCCTCTTTTTAGTGGCCCAAAGCAGATGAAGGTCCAACACATCTCAGACTCCCCATACCTGATCTCTCTTCCTCTTTCTCTCTCCTCTGTACTCCCTACTCCTCCCTCACCACGAAACGAAGAACGACGATTGAAAATGAACATCGAAGAAACGAAATGAGAATCGCCACGATCAACGTCGCTCGTCGCTCTCTCTCAGCGCCTTCACTCTCTCACCGTCGCTTGCCATTTCTCTATCACAGCTCGCCATTTCTCTTACATAAGATATGGTCGAAGTCAATTCGAGTATGCTAACTGGTAAGACCCTTAATCCACGCCAGCCACCAGAGTATGCCAACCACCAGAGAGAGATTCAGAAAGGGCGGAAGGCCGATTTTCTGTTGTTTTAGGCGTCCAACGTTCATCTGAAATTTCGCTTTGTTTCGTCTGATTTGTGGTAGGGATCCAACATCTAATCTATTTCCTTTTATTTTACGTTTTTATTTTTTAATTTTGTTGTTTTTAGGGTTGATTCATTTGTGTCTTCGATTGATTTGGTTCATCTGAGGATTTTTTTTCGTTGTTTTATTCGATTTGTGTCTTCGATTGATATATTTGAACCAGAATTCTGAATTGCAGAAACCGTGTAAGAAGTTTCTTAGGTAATTTACGTGTTTTCATTTTCTTATATTAGCAAGCTCAAAACCTATCAAATTTTCTGAATTGTATTCCACTGAATTATTGTAATTGATTTGAGGTTATAATTTAATTTGCACGAAATAGTGATAGTAGTTTTGCAAATATTTATATTGTTAAATTTGATGTTTAACAGGAAAATTGAATTAAAAGAGGGTGTTGAATTAATAATTATCGGTGTCGGAATCCGAAAATGGGGTGAAGCAAGCTATAGAGAAACTTGATGCATTCTCTCGTGCTGAAGAACACTTGTTGCAGAAGACACAATCAGGCGATATTGGTATCCTTAAACCATCCCTCTTTAATTTCTAATTTTGGATTGCTAGACTTGTTACACAGGTTGTTTGTACATTGGATTAATTTCAGCTTCAAGTCATAATATTATGTCTAGAATTTATATGATATGTTCTTCGTTGGATTGTAGATGAGTCAGTTTCGGCTAGCTCTAATTTGAATTGGGATCGTTAAGCATGTAAATGTTATTTCATTTTAGGTTATGGTGGAATTTCGTTCTAGACGGATGACACTCAGTGAGGAGTGTAGGATGAATATATAAATCCGCCCTTGACACCAGTAGAAAACTCAAGAGAACTATTATAGATGAGTTGAAGTGTGAAATAGTGTCTGTACACCGAAATTGAGTTTCTTTGTGGGGAGGTAACAGGATTGTGCTTCCAACTGGTGAAAACTTACCACTATTAAATAGCTTCCCCCCCTTCAAGAACTACCTTGTATTTTTGGTTTGAAGGACTTCCTTAATTAAGATAAACTTTTCAATTAACACCACCATTTGATGGTTTTTGTGAGAATTAGACGTTTAGTATGACTCACAAAAATGGCATCCCTGTGCTATTCTTCTTACTTCCCCATTAATTGGTTTTGGTTTGTGGGTTGTACATAACGTTTGAACCTCGTGATAATAGATTAATGTACTAGTGTTAATTGTTTTATATACTAGATGACTACCTGCTTAAAGATACAATTTATAAGGTGGTTGCTTGTAAAGGTGGTACTATTAGATGAAAGGGGGTACTCCACAATTTTCTAGCATGGTTAAGCAAGGGTGTTGAAACTCTTTTGTTTGAGTAGTTTACTAGATGATATGATGAGTTGAGCAGTCTGAATCCTGAACCACCAAGTGAAAAGTGGTTTTCTCTTGCTCATAACATGCTAAAGCTAAAGTTTCGTTGAACTATCTCATAAGCTACTCTGCTTTCTCTTTCTCTCATCTTTTATGCTTAGAGCCTTATTGTGTACGGATGTCTAACCTATCCCTATGGTTATGCAGTGTCTATCATCGGCCTGGTTATTATGGCCACTCTGTTAATACACGAGCTTAGATATTATTTGAGTACATATATAGTTAATCAGGTGAAATGTTTATCAGCCATTTCTGCGTCACTTTTTTAGTTATATTATGGCCATTTTATTTTGCTTTGGGTTTTGATTGTGTTCTTCTGCATGTCTGTAGATGTCTGTGGATTTGAAGCGTGGTGAAACACTCCCTATACACATAAACATGACGTTCCCTTCCTTGCCATGCGATGGTTAGTACTTGGTGTGGATATTCTGATTCTGATATTTCCGATTAGCTGACAGTGACATCTGTGTTCTGTCCTGTGGCCACTTCGTTTTCAAAACAAATATTTGTGCATGTTGAATTTGACATTCTTATCTGCATCTGATTTCTTCATGAGTGACATTTGTTTGTGCAGTTCTTAGTGTGGATGCTATAGATATGTCAGGAAAGCATGAAGTGGATCTTGATACAACTATATGGAAAGTATGTTCTGCTTTACCCGAGTTAATGATATTTTGCTGGCTTAGTGTTCCCAATCCTTGTTGCTATTTCTGTTTTCAATTCTATCACTGTTGTTGATTTGATTGGTTTTATGGTCCATAAACTTTCTCTATGTGGTTTTGTGTGCTCTTTTTTTCTTTAAAGCTTTGGGCCAAATAATAGATGAACGCAGTTGGTATCTCATAGTGTATGGCTGTAGTTGTCATGAAAAGGAAAAGATTGGAATCTCTTGCTGGCATATATGTGTACCTTAGTCTCTAGTCTTTTGCGAGATTTATTTTCCTATTAAGTCATCACAATTTAAAATTAATATAGCATGGTTCAGAGGATTACTGTACCAATAAATTGTGTTTGAAACTGAGTGATCAAAATATACGGGTGAAATTTATTTTTAATCAAGTAAATATAATAACAATTGTTAGTTTCTGTTTGAAGTATGTGTTTGTTCTTGGTGGTCAGGTTGTTGACCTGTATATACATACAAGAAAAGATCCCTGGCATCATAATTGGTATAGGTATAAGAAATGAAGGAGTTGGTGCAGTGCACTCCCCATATTCTCCTCATTTTTTCGTTGATGAGGATGTTCTTCCTATAGGAGCAGCACTACACATGATTTTTGCAGAAACGTACCTCAGTCAGCTCCCAAGTTTAGCTAAATTGTGAAGCATTGACAATTTGATTCATACATATACAACCGACATGGTGACACTAGTATTTTTACCATTTCGTACATGCTTCAACATTGTGTATGGTAGCTAGCTTAGTTGATAAAAAATGTAAGCGGTTGTAATATAGACGTGCAATTGGAACTCGTGTGGGTTTGGCCTTTGTGCCTCCTTATATATGTATGAATTAAAATAAAAGGCACATTATTGTTAGTTCTTAAACTAAGCTGGAATTTCTAGCCTTATTGAGCATAATTTGGTTAATAAAATGAGTATTGATATATATTATTGATTTTGTATTGATTAATAATGAAAAAATGCAAAAAAAAAAAAAAAATTTTTGGTTTTTTTGGGGTGCTTAACTGCTCCGGTTTTGGGTCAAAACCGGAGCAGTTAACTTGCTTAATTGCTTCGGTTTTCACCCAAAACCGGAGCAGTAAATGATTAACTGATCCGGTTTAGGACCGGATCAGTTAATCATTTTAAACTGCTGCGAGCCCACCCGATCAGGACCAAAACCGGATCAGTAAGCCCAATTTTGACCGGATCGGATGGGCTTTTTTCCACTAGTGAATTCATAGTGTTTGGGTGAGAGAAAATTCAGAGAATATCCTTGTAATCAAAAGAGAGAAAGAAAGAGAGAAAAGAGAAGACTTCGAGTGAAGTCAAAGTGAGTGTCATCAGTTCAGGGGTAACTGAGTGACTGGGAACAAGTTCTTAGTGGAACAGAGATGGTCCATTAATAGGTTGTAAGAAGATCGAGTCTTTTGGCCTATTATAGTAAAGAGAGTTTGAGTCAAAATCCCTCGTGGTCAAGGTTTTTCTTCCTATTGGGCCTAGGAAGTTTTCCTTGTAAAACTCTTGTGTGTTTGTTTCTTTCTATTTTTAGTTTGTTCTAATTCCGAGATACAATTCGAAAATTTCCCCTCAACTACAATTCACCCCCCTCTTGTAGTTGGTCTAGTGTTCATACTAGAATAAGAATTGGTATCAGAGCCTAGTACCTCCTGAATCAGCTAACACTGAGGAGATTGTACTTGGAACAATGATCACTACGGGAGAAAAGCTTGATGAAGTGTATTCAACTCAACGCCCACCTATGTTCAATGGCAAACATTATCCATACTGGAAGAATCGTATGGAAATATTTATCAAAGTAGAGAATTACCAAGTATGGAAGGTAATTGAAATTGGTGAATTTGAAGTCACAAAGAAGAACGAGAAAGGGGAGCTGGTTCCTAAACCCCTTGCCGAGTTTGACAAAGAATACTTCGACAAAATGGAGATGAACAACATGGCCAAGAAGCTACTCCGTTGTGGTCTTGGTCCCCATGAATACAACCGAGTCATGGGATGCAAGACTGCTAAACAAATGTGAGAACTCCTTCAAATCACTCATGAAGGAACAAGCGAAGTGAAACGATCAAAGATCGATATGCTCATGCATAAGTACGAATTGTTTCACATGAAACAAAAGGAATTCATGACATGCTCACTCGTTTCTCAAACATCATAAACGAACTTGAATCTCTGGGAAATATAATCTCTCCAGAGGAACAGGTTCGTAAGGTACTAAGGAGTGTACCACAAGATGAGAAATGGATGGACAAGACAACAACATTGTTGGAAACCAAGGACTTCACAATGTTCAACATTGAACAACTTGCTGGTTCATTGATGACCCATGAGTTACATCTAGAAACTCATGAAATTGAATCATCAAAGCCTAAGGCTCTGGCTCTCAGGTCAGAGGAACAAGAAGATTCATAAACTGAAGATGAAGAAGCTACGCTGATTGTAAGAAGATTCAAGAAATTGTTCAACAAGAATTACAAAGGAAAGGTCACAAAGAAACCAACGAAACTAAGTTGCCATAAGTGTGGAGGCCTTGATCATTTCATCAAGGAGTGTCCTCAATGGGAAAACGAGAAAGAAAAAGGAAATACAAAGAGAAGGGCAAGGAACAACAAAAGTCCTTTTCAAGAAATGATATGAAGAGAGCCATGGTTGCAGCATGGGGAGAGTCTGACTCAGAGGAAGAGCAGGAACAGACTAAGGAAGAAACTGCCCATCTATGTCTCATGGCAAATATCAAGGACAAAGTGGAATCATCAAACCCCAAGTATGAAGTGAGGGGGAACAACCTGTGGTACCTCGATAGCGGTTGTTCTAAGCACATGACAGGAGATAGATCAAAATTTCTCTCACTCTCAGTCTTCAATGGAGGAACTGTGACCTTTGGAGACAATCTTACAGGTAATATAGTAGCAGTTGGTAAGATTGGTAAATCTCAGTCACATTCCATAGATAATGTATTTTTGGTCGAGGGTTTAAAGCATAGTTTACTTAGTATATCTCAAGTTTGCGATAAGGGAAATTCTATGAAGTTTAATAATGAGTCGTGTATAGTCAGTAATGAAAGTACAAGAACCAAGATCCTTGAGGGAACGAGGAAAGGGAACACCTACATGGTCGACCTAAACCTTGTTCCTAGGAATAATCTCACATGCTTAAGTGTGATCGAAGCTATAACACCCCTGAAATTCAAAAGCGGAAAAGAAAAAGAATTAATATATTTAATACGACGATGGCGGAAACATCGTCCTCTGGGAATGTCACTACTACAAGAATAGAGTTTAAATAACTAAGTGATAAAAACAAACTTAAGTAAATACTATAAATAAATTAATTACTTAGATTAAAATCGAAATGAGAAAACTTTCTCAAACTAAAAAGAAGTCTAGAACTAAAACACCTAAAGTTAAAATAAATGTTACTACACAACAACATGCTTCTAATAACAATAAGTAAGTCAACAATAATGAACTTAAGATAATCATACAAGATCCATAGCATACGCCTCCAAAAGAATTAAACAAAATAATATAATATGTTTTGAGAAAGAGTAGAACGCCAGTGGATCGCAACCCACTTCCTAAGGTTTGTCAGATCGAAATCTCCAGACAGCCTATGGGCTTACGTTCCCTACTGCATGTGTCTAAGAATGGTCAAACTCCCGATGCAGGATAGTACCCAACTCAGTACTTCCCAACCTCTCGGACGACAACAATTAACCCAGGTAATACCCCTAAATCGCAACCTAGGTGCACTAGAGGAAAAAAGCCCAAGGGCTGCGGTCAAAAAGGGCCCAAGGGCTGCGTTTTTTGACCGCAGCCATTAGACTAGCAGCCCTTGACATTTAGGAAGGGCTGCGGTTTTTAACCGCAGCCCTTAGCGCGTTAAGGGCTGCGGTCAAGGAAAAACCGCAGCCCTTAGTGGGTTAAGGGCTGCGGTTAAGGGCAAAACCGCGACCCTTGGTGAGTTAAGGGTCTGCGGTTTTAGCCCTTAACCGCAGCCCTTAACCCACTAAGGGCTGCGGTTTTTCCAAAACCGCAGACCCTTGTGACCCAAAAAAATAAAAAAAAAAAATTTTTTTTTTTTGGATTTTTTTGTCCTAAATGTTCCCAAACAGTTTATATATATATATAAGTATCATTTTTCATTACAAATTATGTTGTTTACACGAATATAGAGAAAATAATAACTAAATTACATTAGTTCGAGGCTGCCCTCGAATGTTCGAATTGCAATATATGAGCGGGATCACAACCATAAAAAAATAACCAACCAAAGAACGGACCATGAAGACATTACAACAACTCCACCAAGATCGGCATCCGAATCCCTCAAAAGCAACTTTTCTAGAGATGATAGAACCTCGGCAAATAAAACCAAAACCGCTATAATTTGGAGTTGAAACTATATCTATGCAAGTACTACAAAGCGAAGTGGACGCACCCACTCCACAAGAACAACTTTCAATTTGTTGATGTTGTAAGTACATGGCAGCTTACAATACAACAACAAATGGCTAAACAAATGGCTAGCGGGGGGTTGCAGGGGCAGGGGCGCGGGGGTGCTTGGCGGGGGTGGGGCGGGGGAGGGGAAGCGGGGGGCGCCGGGTGTGCTAGGGGTGTAGGGGGGCGACGGGGGTAGCAGGGGGCGCAGGGGTGGGGTGGGGGGCTAGCAGGGAGCTAGCGGGGGGTTGCGGGGGGTTGCAGGGGGTGCTTGGCAGGGAGTCTTTGGCGGGGGGTGGGCGAGGGAGGGAAGCGGGGGGTCTTTGGGGCATCTGCTAGGAGTGTAGCGGGGCGGCGCGGGGGTGCAGAGGGGCGGGGTGGGGTGGGGTTCTAGCAGGGGGCTAGCGGGGGTTGCGGGGGTGGTGGGGCGGCGGGGGTGCGCGGGGAGTTACGCGGGGGGGGGCGGGGAGGGAAGCGGGGGTGGTCTTGGGCTGTGCTAGGGGGTGTAGCAGGGGGCAGCATGGGGGTAGGGGGCGCGGGGTGGGGTGGGGGTGGGGTTCTAGCGGGGGGGCTAGCAGGGGGTTGCGGGGGGGCGGCGGGGGTCTTTGGCGGGAGTCTTGGGGGGTGGGGGCGGGGGAGGGGAAGCGGGGGGGCTTTGGTCATGCTAGGGGGTGTAGCGGGGGCCATGTACCTATTAGGACTATATATGACCTAACACGCGGCTAAATGCAAAAAACTAAGTGAATTGGAGTGTAAAGGCCAAAATCGGCTCGAAATGGCCTTCATTTACCCAAAATGTGTTTCAAAGCATATAAGTGGAGTTTAATTGACTCTTATAGTTATATATGTACCTATTGGGACTATATATGATCTAACATGCGGCTAAATGCAAAAAACTAAGTCAATTGGAGTGTAAAGGCCAAAATCGGCCCGAAATGGCCTTCATTTACCCTAAAAGTTGTTTCAAAGCATATAAGTGGAGTTTAATTGACTCTTATAGTTATATATGTACCTATTGGGACTATATATGATCTAACATGCGGCTAAATGCAAAAAACTAAGTCAATTGGAGTGTAAAGGCCAAAATCGGCCCGAAATGGCCTTCATTTACCCTAAAAGTTGTTTCAAAGCATATAAGTGGAGTTTAATTGACTCTTATAGTTATATATGTACCTATTGGGACTATATATGACCTAACATGCAGCTAAATGCAAAAAACTAAGTGAATTGGAGTGTAAAGGCTAAAATCGACCCGAAATGGGCTTCATTTACCCAAAGGGTGTTTCAAAGCATATAAGTGGAGTTTAATTGACTCTTATAGTTATATATGTACCTATTAGGACTACATATGACCTAACATGCGGCTAAATGCAAAAAACTAAGTGAATTGGAGTGTAAAGGCCAAAATCGGCCCGAAATGGCCTTCATTTACCCAAAATGTGTTTCAAAGCATATAAGTGGAGTTTAATTGACTCTTATAGTTATATATGTACCTATTGGGACTATATATGACCTAACATGCGGCTAAATGCAAAAAACTAAGTGAATTGGAGTGTAAAGTCCAAAATCGGCCCGAAATGGGCTTCATTTACCCAAAATGTGTTTCAAAGCATATAAGTGGAGTTTAATTGACTCTTATAGTTATATATGTACCTATTAGGATTATATATGACCTAACACGCGGCTAAATGCAAAAAACTAAGTGAATTGGAGTGTAAAGGCCAAAATCGGCCCGAAATGGGCTTCATTTACCCAAAATGTGTTTCAAAGCATATAAGTGGAGTTTAATTGACTCTTATAGTTATATATGTACCTATTGGGACTATATATGACCTAACATGCGGCTAAATGCAAAAAACTAAGTGAATTGGAGTGTAAAGGCTAAAATCGACCCGAAATGGGCTTCATTTACCCAAAGGGTGTTTCAAAGCATATAAGTGGAGTTTAATTGACTCTTATAGTTATATATGTACCTATTAGGACTACATATGACCTAACATGCGGCTAAATGCAAAAAACTAAGTGAATTGGAGTGTAAAGTCCAAAATCGGCCCGAAATGGGCTTCATTTACCCAAAATGTGTTTCAAAGCATATAAGTGGAGTTTAATTGACTCTTATAGTTATATATGTACCTATTAGGACTACATATGACCTAACATGCGGCTAAATGCAAAAAACTAAGTGAATTGGAGTGTAAAGGCCAAAATCGGCCCGAAATGGCCTTCATTTACCCAAAATGTGTTTCAAAGCATATAAGTGGAGTTTAATTGACTCTTATAGTTATATATGTACCTATTAGGACTATATATGACCTAACACGCGGCTAAATGCAAAAAACTAAGTGAATTGGAGTGTAAAGGCCAAAATCGGCCCGAAATGGGCTTCATTTACCCAAAATGTGTTTCAAAGCATATAAGTGGAGTTTAATTGACTCTTATAGTTATATATGTACCTATTGGGACTATATATGACCTAACACGCGGCTAAATGCAAAAAACTAAGTGAATTGGAGTGTAAAGGCTAAAATCGACCCGAAATGGGCTTCATTTACCCAAAGGGTGTTTCAAAGCATATAAGTGGAGTTTAATTGACTCTTATAGTTATATATGTACCTATTAGGACTACATATGACCTAACATGCGGCTAAATGCAAAAAACTAAGTGAATTGGAGTGTAAAGGCCAAAATCGGCCGAAATGGCCTTCATTTACCCAAAATGTGTTTCAAAGCATATAAGTGGAGTTTAATTGACTCTTATAGTTATATATGTACCTATTGGGACTATATATGACCTAACATGCGGCTAAATGCAAAAAACTAAGTGAATTGGAGTGTAAAGGCCAAAATCGGCCAGAAATGACCTTCATTTACCCAAAATGTGTTTCAAAGCATATAAGTGGAGTTTAATTGACTCTTATAGTTATATATGTACCTATTAGGACTATATATGACCTAACATGCGGCTAAATGCAAAAAACAAAGTGAATTGGAGTGTAAAGGCCAAAATCGGCCGAAATGTCCTTCATTTACCGAAAATGTGTTTCAAAGCATATAAGTGGAGTTTAATTGACTCTTATAGTTATATATGTACCTATTGGGACTATATATGACCTAACATGCGGCTAAATGCAAAAAACTAAGTCAATTGGACTATATATGACCTAACATGCGGCTAAATATATTTACTTGTCTTGTTTTCGTTCTCTCGCATAATTTTCATAATTCATCTTCGGTTGGGGGGAAGGGGGAGTGTAGCGGGGGGCAGCAGTGGGGGGAGTGCAACAGGGGGAGGGCTGCGGGGGCGGTCGGGGGAGTGCGGCAGGGGGCGCAGTGAGGGGGAGGGAGTACGGCGGGGAGTGCAGGGGGAGTGCGGCAGGGGGAGGGATGCAGGGGGTCGGTCGGGGGTGCGGCAGGGGGAAGCAGTGAGGGGGGGAGGCAGCGGGGGTGCGGGGAGTGCGCAGGGGGAGAGGCTGCAGGGGCTAGATCGGGGGGAGTGCGGCGGGGGCGACGGTGAGGGGGGGGAGTACAGGAGGGGGGGAGTGCGGGGGGGCGGGGGGGGGTCGTGGGGAGTGCGGCGGGGGGGGCGCGGGGGAGAGGGTGCGGGGGAGGGCTGCAGGGGGTGGTCGGGGAGTGGAGCGGGGGGCGCGGGGCGGGGGACGGGGGGGAGGAGATAGTTCAAGTCACCATTGCCAAAGGAGTTAGTTTTATTGGCTTTTTTTCTTTTTGGTTTTTTAGTTTTATTTTGTTAATTTTTGTTGTGATTAATTATCAATTGCTAGAAAAAGTGAACATAATATTATTATTAACTTGTTAGTGTTGGTTCAAAACTCTTTTTACCAACGGTATCTTATAATCCTAGTTTAATTATAACAATTAAAATCGCAATTCAAAACTCCTTGTGTTTTTTTCCACTAGTGAAAATGCAAAAAGCTTAACTCTTTACATAGCAAAATTTATGACGGAACAACTTAGATAGTACATGATCGGCTTCTATACACTACTTGAAATGATTTCATCATCAAGGCAATTGAAGTCCTAAAATAACCACTTAGATGCATAGTAGGCCAAGAAATCCCACAAAAATCATTAACTAACTAATATTCACCAACTTTATGCATGAAACAATCAATCAATGCCAAAAAGATTCAATAAAACCAACACCATGATCCCAAAGGGGCTACAATGCCCATACTAATTCCTCGAACAATCATCTTCAACTAAGGGGAAAAGGGGGATAAATAAGGTTCATCCTCGAACAATCAACTTCGGATAGGATGGTTCTAATTTCTAAAACATAATCGGAAAAAGAATTCTAAGCTAAGTTAATAGAAGGGGGATAAATAGAAGGATGACATGGTGCGAGATTGAGTACCTTATCGGTCTTATCCTTGGCAATAACGTCAATAAATGCAAGCATCTTTAAGCATCCGATGAAAAAATTCATAAAAGGGAAGAGAAAAATGAGAGGAACAATTAGGTATTTCATGGAACTAAAAAAAGGAAGAATCAATTAACAAATTGACGAACACCTTTAACAAAACGAGATAAAATCGAGAACCAATTGTGATAAAATCGAAACCCCAAAATCATCCATTACCCGATGTTTGCTGAGATAAAAAAAAGACAGAAATGAGAGTAAATTAGGTGCAATTGCAGCTTATCTTTGGTGTTCAAATCGAAGCAAGGTAGGGAACTAACCGAGAGGACCCAAAAAGGCTGTTTGGGCGGGATAAGCTTGAGCTTCGCACCATAGTGATAAGTTATATTGCTCAATATGCTCCGAGTGGATGGTGTGCAAAAGTGGTGCTTGAGTGTTGAAGCAATCTCCAAAAGTGAGTGCGGGATATAGAAAACCACATGTTTGCTTGACTATGTGCCACTTACAAATCAATTCCCGATAAGCGGGCCATCTAGTTGTAGTTAAATATGAAAAGGAATGTAGAATTTAAAGATATTTCTAGACATTGGTATTTCGTTTAAGAAACTCATATGAAATACGGGTAAAAATCATCTAAATAGAAGATTATTTAATAAGCAAAAAAAGTGAAATAATAACCAATGCATGAAGAAACAAAGGCCTAAGCTAAAGAGTGAGTCTAGAAATAGATAAATTTGCATATTCAAGGCATTTGAAGAGTTTATCGCCTTTCCTTGAAAATTTAAGAGATAATCATCCGAACTACATACCTCAAAAACTGTAGTCACTCAAATTTTATCCATATATATTGTACTCAAACTTAGAAGAGATGACAAAATCACATGGATTCTTAATTTTACAAGCATTTACATTGCATATGTGCAAGGAAAGCTCTATAATTTCATAAATATGTACCACTTGAAATTACAATCAAACCATGATAGACATTCGTGCGAGATATGACTTATCAATTTAGCTTAAGCAAGCGGTCAATGAATTCTAATTATAGTAAACTCGGTAAGTATTAAGACGCTTAGGACCCCTGATGGTGCATTTTATACCATGATATGAGATTCGGGCCCGGGATTTCTATTACATCATCTCTCGGTATATAAATGGGGCCAAAGGGAACACAAAAAAGTTAAGGTGTTCTATCATGTTCTCTCACCGAATATTTGAATGCTTATCGAAGACAATTTCCATGAACAATCAAAGAAAAGACATACCAACAAAGAAAAAACCGGTGGCTTTTTCTTTGGTCATACCTTTGATGGGTCATTTCTTGTTACGGTGGAGTTCTCTCGCTAGGCGAAGATAACCAAAAAGGAAAGGAAATAGAAATAAATGTGGCAGCTATTCCACCATATGTAGCATAGAAGGTAGCGAGGCGATGTGATCTTCCAAGTGACTACAATGGAAAATAAAAGAATCGGTGCAAGAACAATGGTGCACACTAATTGTGCAAAAAACCGAAAATCAAACAAAGCCACCAATAAAATTTCACCAAAGCAAGGATATCATAATCAATAAGGCACTAACCAACTCGAAAAACCAAAAACTATGCATCAATATTCAACCAACAATGCTAAAAAACCAACCGAAAAAACAAGAAATTTCTTCAAAACACTAACCAAATGAGACTAATTCTCTAGACATCCATCATAAAACCATTAATTCAATACAATCATTTGATCTATTAATCCTCATAAAAGAGACAAAAAATTTAGCAGGCAAAAATAGGAGAAAATAAAGCTATTTGCGAGACATGAATGAACGATGAGATAATATGAGCAAAGTCGAACAAAGAAATCTAATATGAGCAAAGCATTATTGTCAACATTTTCAGTGCATTAAGATTGATTATACAAGGAAAAATCAAGAGATCCCAAGCTAAGTATTTACAAAAGAGTGAGATGAGAGAGTGAGAAAACTTATCCCTCCTGTTACGAAAATCCACGTAAAACTTATCTCCACGACCTCCTCGTTTCCCTAACAACAGAACATGGACAGAAATTGCTAAATTGAAATGGACACAAAGCCCTAATAGCGAGAATTATACAAGATAGAATTTTGAAATACCAACCCGAAATAATTGAAAATTTGGAAATGAGGAGTGCGAAGAGGAGCAAACTTACTCTACAAAATTAGCAACTATAGATCTACAAACAACTAAAAAAAAATCAAAACCGACATCAAAACTCAAAGAAACTAACTCAAACTAAGTAAATGCATGAAAATCAGTCAACAACAAGAAAACGCAAAACAACAATCAAAATTTGAGCGAAAAGCAAACAATCGAACGAAAACTACAAGAAAATAGAAAACTTACAATGAATTTAACACATAATAGAGGTGATTTGCTTTGGTTCGGCGACGCTCTTTCTCGATGGAGGCGTTGCGAGGCGAGGATGGTGGCGTGGCAGCGAAATTAGGGTTGCTAATGTTGTCGGTGGTTGAGTTGGGAAGTGCGAGTTGCAGGGAGGAGGTGAGCAAGTGCGAGTTGCAGGGAGGAGGTGAGCAAGTGCGAGGTCGAAGAGAGCGAGAGGCGAAGTGTGAGGGTGGGTGTGAGGGTGGGTGTGAGGGTGGGTGCTCTTTTTTTGTTTGGAGGAACGAAAATGTGTGGAGGGAAGTAAAATTAATGAGCGCGCGGTTTGTTTTGGCCTTGTGGGGATTAAAAAATAAAAAAGGGTCGGTTGAGTGGTAAACCGCAGCCCTTCCCTTTAAGGGTGCGGTCGGGCCCTAAACCGCAGCCCTTTATCTAACCAAGGTCTGCGGTTTTGGGCCTGACCGCAGCCCTTAACGGAAGGGCTGCGGTTTTCAACACAAGCGCAGCCCTTTTAAAGCAGCAAATGACAATTTTTCCTCTAGTGGTGGTTGGCATGTTCTTCACCGGGGACTACATCTATCCCACCGGATATCTTAATCTCAATAAAATATTTCTTCAAATAAATACAATAATTTATTCATTAAATATAAATAATAAGGATGCCCTTCAGGCCTTACACCTAAATCAGCAGAAACTGGGATCGCAATCCAAGAGTCTCAATTCAACAATAGTTATTCTTCTCAAAGTAATAGTAATGATAATACTAATAAAAATTATTTCGCCAAACTAAAAAGAATAGACCTTCATTAAAACATAATTATACACCAAAAACACAGTATAATCAAACACTCTAACTACTACACTCTCGTTGTCTGAGTTTGGGTACAAGGTTAATTACAACGTTAGTTATAATACCCCCGATACATAACTCTTGACGAAACGATACTAAAGACAGTATTATTCTTCCTCGAGTACTGTAACGTCGACAATTTAGATATTGATTAATGAAAGTACAACATTATTATAATCTCAATTTAATTACAAACAACAATACCATCATAAAATAAATAAGACACTCACAATATAACTATAAGTAAATATATCATTCAACTCAATAATAAAAATAAATAAATAAATAAAACATGCAACAATTCTTCAAAAAGCTCCATATATAAGGATTTCAACTCAAAACAAGTCTTAACATGCTTCAACACAACATGGTACGCCTTTTGAAATGGTTTTAAGCATAAGCAGCAAATTCAAATAGACATACTTTCCGATTACACAGTATTTTTATGAAATTCCAAATGCATGTTAAAGCTTATCTAAATAGCTTTCCAACAAGTGGTCATAAGCTCATTTCCGAGGTAAAACGACTGAGATATGACACTTTGAACATACACTGTCCAAACTGGTCGCGGGTCGTGAAATAGCTCGCGGGCCGCGAAAGGCCTTCTGTTTCTTTTCCTCGTGCACAGCACTAGGTATGCTATTTCACCCAAATTTTCACCACATATACTCATACGTCAAAATGAAACATACCCAAACCAATATATGATTATACCATATAAATTAACTAGTTTAACATGAGGATTAACATAAAACATAAATTACATAGCTCCCAAACATGATAATTCAACATAAAATAACTATTCTAACATGATTAATCACAAATACATGAATCATAGCCCAAAATAGATAAATTTTCAGATTACTAAAACCACAAGAATTCATCCAAAACCACACCCAACCTTAAACAACATTCAATAAACATGCTTAAACATAACCCTAACATCATGCTACTATTTTTTCACAAATTCCTAATACTTTCTTGATAATAATACATATAACATCACAAGCATAACATTGAATAACATTTATACAATCCTAACATGATACTAACATGAATAAAAATAACAAGAACAATTCTAATAGCACCCTAACATATTCTTAAGCCTAATAACATGATTTATAGCCTACTAACATTAATTTTAACAATGCCAAAATCATTACTCTAATCCTAATGTGCTAGAAGAGATGCGAGTTACCTTGATTTTAGGTGGAAAATAATATTAGAATGGCAAAGAAATAAGAGAATAACATTGCTCCCGAAAACTCCAAGAAAACCGGATGAGTCGTCTGTTTGAAATGGAAACTGCAGATGCGTCTTTCACTTTCTTCAAAAACAAATTATATCAGGAGCAAGATCTTTCCTAGTATATGAATTTTGACTACTCACACGTCCAATTCCGATAAGAGACGAAGGAGATATGATGCAAACAAGTTAGGTGTGCAGAAATGGCCGAAAATGCGAGAAGGGAGAAGAAGAAGAGTTGTGATGCATTTTTCCTGATTGTTTCCAGCTTTTGGAGGGGGGTTAAAGTGCATAAAGTAATGAGATTATTCACCTCATTAAGCAAAGAGTTTAAGGGTGCATTAAGGTGGGTTAATGGGGGGTTAATAGTGGAATTGATGGGGGGGTTTATGAAGGTTTGACTCCTCATCTCTTGGTGGTTACAAAGAGGGTTAGAAGATGCTAATACTATGCTTAATACTCCTCTAACTTTCGGACAGCATAAGAAGGAAATGGGGTTGCAAAATTCGTTACGTTGGTCGGTCCAAAATATAATTAACACTTAAAATAAAATCACACGCTACCTAATTTTATAGAATAAAAATTACTAACTATATTATAAATCAAATACGCACATTAATAATAATAACAAATAAAATTCTTAAATAAATATATATACTTTAAATTAATAATCACAACAACATAATACAATAATTAAATAATTATACACTTTCAAAAATAGTTTTTAATAATAAATTATTTTATTTTAACGGCAAATATCATTTTTAATGTAAACAACGCCAAAAATAAAGAGTGAAAATTACGAGGTGTTACAGAAGCTGATCCTCTTCTATGGCACTAACGTTGCGGTCATGCAAGCCTGTCCCTACTGCATAAACTAAGTGGGAAGGACTTGGTAGTTGGTTTACCAACAATTAAGTCATTGAACCACGGTGTTTGTGATTCATGTGTTAAAGGCAAGCAAGTGAGATCATTATTCAAATCCAAGAAAATGGTAAGCACACAAAGTCCATTAGAACTTCTTCACATGGACTTATGTGACCTGTACGCATCCAAAGTTGATCTGGTAAGAGATATGTATTAGTCATAGTAGATGATTTTTCAAGATATACATGGGTTATTTTTCTTCATAGTACGGATGAGACATTTGATTAATTTCTAACCTTTGCTAAAAAGATTCAAAAAACAAGTTATTTTAAATTAAAGCATTTAAGATCTGACCATGGTAAGGAGTTTGAAAACTCCAAGTTTAATGAATTTTACAGCAATGAAGGTTTAGATAATAACTTTTCAGCTCCAAGAACACCACAACATAATGGTGTAGTCGAAAGGAAGAACTGGACCCTTGAGGATATGGCAAGGACGATGATAATTGCAAGCGGTCTTCCGAAGAATTTTCGGGCTGAAGCAGTGAATACGGCATGCTACATCATCAATCGTGTCATGCTAAGGCCAATCATTTTGAAGACACCTTACGAGCTCCTTAGAGGAAGAAACTCACTATCGCTTACTTTCATGTTTTTGGATGTAAATGCTATGTGCATAATAATGGAAAGGACAACTTAAGAAAATTCGATGCTAGAAGTGATGAGGCTATTTTTCTAGGATATGCCTTAAGTAGTAAGGCTTATCATGTTTACAATAAGCGAACAACGTGCGTTGAGGAAAGTGTCCATGTTATATTTGATGAGACTAACTCCTTGCAGAAACATAGTCATAATGATAACTTTTAAATTAGTTTGAATCGTCTTGATGAGCTTAATCATTGTGATGAGGAACTAACCCCTGCAGCTTAAGAGAAGAAGCAAGTTCCTGATCCAGATAACCCTGTGCCTGTTCCTTACGAGGAACAAGCAACAGGAGGAACTCAGGAAGATCAAGGAGCTCCTGAACCTGAAGAAGATCAAGTGAATCAATCACCTCAAGAAACTCAAGATCCAACTAGGAGATTTGATCCAAAGCCTTGGGAAACACCAAAATTCTCATCCTTTAGAATTGATAATAAGTGACATTGAAAAGGGAACTCAAACGAGATCCCAAATGAAGAATTTTTGTGCTTTTCACGCTTTCTTATCTAATGACATAACCGAAGGACTATATAGAAGCGCTCAAAGAGGCTGATTGGATCAATACTATGCAAGAGGAGCTAAATGAGTTCCAGAAGAACAAGGTCTGGCACCTGGAGACTAAGCCAAAGAACCAGAAAGTTATAGGACTGAAATGGGTCTTCAAGAAAAAGCTCGATGAGCATGGATAGGTGGTAAGGAACAGGGCCAGACTTATAGCCAAAGGTTATAATCAACAAGAAGGTATTGATTTCGATAAAACCTTTGCTCCTGTTGCTAAGATAGAAGCAATTAGAATTTTGATTGCCTTTGCTGCCTTTATGGGATTTAAGTTGTACCAAATGGACGTCAAATGTGCATTTCTAAATGGTTTTTTTACTTGAAGACGTTTATGTGGAACAACCTCCTGGATTCGAAAATCTGGAACTTCCAAATCAAGTCTATAAGCTTGATAAAGCTCTTTATGGGTTGAAACAAGCTCCTAGATCTTTGTATGAAAGGTTGTCAAAATTCCTGCTCTCACATGATTTCATAAGAGGTAAAGTTTATAGAACATTGTTCCTTCGATCAAAAGGAACAGACATATTAGTAGTCCAAATTTATGTTGATGATATAATATTCGGTGCTACTAATGATCTTCTTTGTAAGGAGTTTGCTGATCTTATGAGTAGTGACTTCGAAATGAGTATGATGGGAGAGTTGAACTCCTTTTTAGGTTTGTAAATCAAGCAAACCGAAAGAGGAACAATGATCCATCAACAAAAATATGTCATGGAACTGCTGAAGAAATATGGACTGGAACAATCAAAAACCAACCACACTCCCATAGGAACAGGAACAAGGTTAGATGAAGATTCAAATGGTAAGTGTGTAAACGAGAAGCAATATCGAGGTATGATTGGTTCATTACTTTACTTAACAGCAAGTAGACCCGATATTTCATTTAGTGTTGGTTTATGTGCTCGATTCCAATCAAATCCGAAAGAATCTCACTTAATGGCAGTTAAGAGAATTCTAAGGTATTTGAAGGGAAGCGATGACTTATGTTTGTTCTATCCTCGAAGTGATGTTTTTGACCTAGTAAGCTATTCGGATGCGGATTATGCTGGAGATTTGGTCAATCGCATGAGCACATCAGGTATTGTCCAGTACCTAGGAACAAGCTTGGTCTCATGGAGCTCAAAGAAGCAAAATACTGTTGCCTTATCCCCAGCAGAGGCAGAGTATGTGGCTGCTGCTGCATGCTGTTCCTAGGTCCTTTGGATCAAGCAACAAGTAAGAGACTTTGGCATTACGTTTAAATGTGTTCCTATCTATTGTGATAATACTAGCGCAATTTGTATTTCTAAGGATCCAGTTCATCATTCAAGGGTCAAGCATATTCACATTAGGCATCATTTCCTTAAGGATAATGTAGAAAAAGATCTTGTTAAAGTCGAATTTTGTCCAACAGAAAATCAAATAGCTGACATATTGACTAAACCACTTCCTAGAGAAAAGTTTGAAAAAATTCGCTTAGAGCTAGGGATGATTAGAATTCATTAAGTGTGCTATAAAACCCTTAGTTATAAGATTACACTAAGTAGCCAGCAACATTTTGTGAATTTATTCACTCATTACACAGTCATTGTAAAGGACTCACATTAGTCTTGATAATACTCCCCTTATTGTCCATGCATATACTTGAGCAAAAATAGAAAGGTCATTGTACATATAGCTTGAACATGTAACATGCATGAATTCACACCTTCTATTCCTTTTATTTTTTTCCACGTAAATATTATCTCCATGTTATTTTATTTTATTCGATTTTATTTTCTTTTTCATCAATTTATTATCTTTCTTCATTCATCCCCCACAAATAAATTTTTTGGTGGCAACGCTTCATCAGCGTTCATGCACAAACCTGAAAATAAAATAATTCAACGGATTTAAAGAAGGAAGGGAAAAGCCGCATTTAATTCTTTTTCACTATCCCCCATAAATCTTCCCCAAATAAAAACCCATCAAATCAAACCAAAATTTACACGGCAAATTCACCTCTTTTACCCAAAACCATTAACTCTGCAAAACCGCCTTTTTCTCTCTCTCTCACACAAAAATCTCTCAACTTCATCTTCTTCACCTAAACCCTAAATGGCTCCCAAAAGAAAATCCTCCGATGATACCAAAAAATTTCCGGCAGAAAAATTTTCACCTCTGGTGGATTACAACGAAAGCGAGAATGAATCTTCCAACTCCAATGAAGATTCCCTGGGTTCTCAAGACAATTCGGCTGAAAATGAAGTAATCTCTCCAAAGAAGGAAGACGATTGGGATGATGCAGAAACAGAGTAAGAAAATGAAGTATTGGTTCCTACAAAAAGGGGTAAGAAATCTAAGTCTTCCAAGTATATCATTGGGTTTTGCGTTGATTTCACCTGGTGCAAGAAAATTAAGTGGGGTCAGTTTCTTGATCTTGTTAAGTTTCAACAATGGGTTAAACTGTTGAGTTTTGATGAGGGTCTTTATGAGAGTGAGATGAGCGAATTTGTTGCTAGTTTTGATAATACCGAGGGTTTATGCATGAGTGTCGTAAATGGCAAATTGGTAAAGTTTAATGAAAAGAATCTGGGTGAATGGTTTGAGGTACCTACTGAAGGGTACAAAGAATATGTCAAGGGTAGGGCTAAGTTGAATGTCAATGGTGCTTCCAATTCACTAGTAGAAAAACGACGATTTGCGTCTCACCATCTGCGTCGCACAACAGGACAAACGTCGTAGAAGACTCATTTACGTCGCATGCAACTGGGAATCTACGCAAAAGACAACCTATGTGCGTCGTATTTAACTAACGTGCGACGCAAAACAGTTATGCGCATCGGATGGGCCAAAAATGCGACGCACATAACAGAAGCTATGCGCGTCGCATGAAGCCCACGTGTGACGCAAATAGTCATCTGCGTCGGATCCCTCCTCACGTTCGACGCAGATGATTCTCGCACACATCACACTTGGATACTCCCCTATCTGCGTCGCACGTTTCTTTAGTGCGATGCAAAAAGTTATTTGCGTCGGACTCTATGGCCGATCCGACGCTGATGATTAGGAATTAGATGACTTAAAAAAATTGTCAAGTACGTCGCACATCTGGCCCATGCGACGCAGATAATCTTCTCATATAAAAACCCATTTAACTCTCATTTCCTCGCTCTCAGTCGTTTCTCTCACCTTCTCACTCTTCCATCCCTAACCTAGATCTGTTTATCTCCCTCACCATTCACATCTCAACTCTCATCTCTCTTAACTCGTCGCTGATTTTGAGAGGAGATGAAAACAAAAAGAGCTTCGCTTAAGAAAACAAATGAGCACCAAAAACCTCACATTTTTCCTACTGTAATTCATCAATGGCGTCCTCAAACTCATTGGCAGCAACTTCGAGAAGACTTTACCAAAACCTCCGGCGCAATTGACTGGTTCGAGAATCCACCGCGAAGTATTAGAGAATTAGAGTCAGATTTTATTTTATTTCATTACTTGTTTTTTTTATTTGATTCGTAAGTTTAGATCTGAGATTTTTGCAATGGATTGGATTTGCATTTGGATTTTCTGATATTTATTAAAGTTACCCGGAATTCTTGCATTTTACTCATCACTTTGTGTTTTTCTTTGGATCTGAATTTTGGGTTCCTGTTTTTTTAGTGCGAAGTGGAAGAATTCACAGTGGGTGCTGCTTACATTAGTTGAATTTCATTGGCTTATTTTCTCTTTCTCCTAATGTATAAAAGAAATCCTATAAATTTGTTCTTCTATTTTGTTTTATTTTTGGTTTTTTAGGTTTTGGGCACTGATTTATATTTTATGTATACACAAATCCAGTGCACTTTAATGGATCCTTGTTTTAGTTTGTTGTTACTTTTCAATTTAGAAAACATTGCTGATGTGTTGTGTATAATAGTGAAAATTCATTTCGGAACACCCTAATGCTCTGTAACATTCTTACATATTTTGGGTACTGATTTAAATCCTTGATTTAGTTTTCATTTTTGTATACACAAATTCAACGCGCTTAGTTTTCATTTTTTAGGTTTGAATACCGATGAATCCTTGTTTTAGTTTGGGTATTGATTTATAATATTTTTTACAAAAATTGATACTTTTGCGTCGGATGTTGTGATGGTGCGACGTAAATTTAATTTTTTTTTTTATAAAAAAACAGTCATCTGCGTCGGATGGTGTTCAATGTCCGATGCAGATTGACCATTTTTTTAATACAAAATGGATGATTTGCGTCGTACACAGACCATCATGCGACGCAGATGGTGCTGTTGGGGCTGGGGCTAAAAGGTTATTTGCGTCAGACTATGCATTACATGCGACGCAAATAGCACTAAATCTGCGTCGTTTCCTAATCCGACGCAGATCATGTCTCCGTCATTTGCGTCGAGACCTGTGCCGTCGGACCGATGTCCGACGCAATTGGTGGTCCCAGGTCCGACGCAAATCATTGATTTTCTACTAGTGATTCTACTATACTGAGTTTCTTTGGGGGTAAGGATTCTGACCTGTCCCTAGATCAGAATGATCTCTCTCCATATCATAAATTTATGTTTCACTTAGTTTGGCGTTTTATTTTGCCAAGAACCTCCAAGAGGACTCAAGCGAGCCTCATGGATCTTTCTTTGATGTTTTGCCTTCCTAAGAATATAAAAATCAACTTCCCTGCTTTAATGATCTCTCACCTTTCCTACAGCATTACTCACAACACAAAAGTTGGTTATGCCAACCTTATTTCCGTTATCCTCAAAAAGAACCAAATCAAACTCCCTTCTAGTACCTTTTTTGATCTAGAGCCTAATAACTATTTGACCAAAGAGACTTTATCCAGGCTGTCTCTGAGGGTACAGGGTGGGAAGTTAGAATTTGAGGTGGCAGAACCTAAGGGGAATGTAGAGACTGGGAACAAGAGGAAGCTTGAGGAGGAGGTCAGTGCTGAAGGACCTAGGTCAGTGAGGAAGAGTCAGAGAATTGTTGTGACCAAGGCTCCCAAGGAACAGGGTCAGGGTGTTGTTCATATTGATCTGGAGGAGGATCAGGCTCTTTCAGGATCGAAGACTGTTGATTTTCCACTTCTCTCCACTACTGGTCTCCATGGGATTCTACATTCAATTCAGGAGTCTTTGTCCCTCCTGCACACAAGAGTCCAGGGTGTTGAAGCCAGGATTGCCAGAGTTGATCTTCAACAGGAGCAGATTCTCGCATGAGTTAAGAAAGGAGAATCTGCAGTTTGTGAGAAGATTGACGCTGTGGTCGCTTCTTATGTTGTTCGCTCCAAGCCCTCTAAGCCCTAATCCCCTTTCCTTCCCTATAATCTGCTGAAACAATGTTAAATTTTTTTTTTTGGGTTTTGTATTAAACAATGGTGGATGGTTGTTACTATCTTTCTATCACCCTTTTGGATGTGAATCACACATCAGTTTCTGGTGATAAAAATTTTTGGTTCATATCTTTTCTCTTATTATCCTCTTTTGCTTCTTTCTTTATTTGTTTCCTGAACCCAGCTTGTGCATTTCTCATGTCTAAGTGCATTGATCCCATCTTAATATGCTTATTAAAATGTTTGGATGGCTAGTATTATTATATGCATGTTTGAGCTACTAATCCTTGACATTGTTGTATATGATGCAATCTTAGAGTCCTGCTGGGTACTTAGTTGTTTTTTATGATGACAAAAGGGGGAAGTAGAGTGGCACATAAAAATTCATTCTAGTCTTCTTAGTTTCTAGGTGATGATTTTCGGATTTTTCTTGTCCATTTTCTTCAAAACTGATTTCTGGTAAGATTAATTAGATTGTTAGTCCCTATTAGTTTAGTGCTAGTTTTACTTTTTAGACTCTTGTCAGTTTTGTTTGTTTTACTTTTTAAAGTCATTAGCTCTTGATTCTT
Organism: Beta corolliflora; assembly: GCA_947648045.1. Classification (NCBI taxonomy): domain Eukaryota; kingdom Viridiplantae; phylum Streptophyta; class Magnoliopsida; order Caryophyllales; family Amaranthaceae; genus Beta; species Beta corolliflora. The sequence continues at coordinate 1,138,677 of CANSZD010003457.1, read as the reverse complement.
TTGCTCTATTTCTTAGTTATTAGTTTATTTTTTAAAGTTTATTAGTTTTTGTTCATTTTATATTTTTATATGCCTTGTATTTGCCATCATCAAAAAGGGGGAATATTGTTGTATTCCATGTTTTGATGATGCCAAATACTTAGGTTATAATTTAATTTTTATTTTGCGAAAAATATAAAATATCAAAAACAATGTAATGTTTTTGCATTTATATCTTGTGGAGAAAGATTAATTATTTAATCTAAGTCAAGATATTAATTTTATACACTTTGAATGTTTATTATAAGATATGTTTGATATATCTAGTAACTTAGAATCTTTGGATAAAAGATTCTTAGTTATTAGATTGTTGTTGTTTTTGTTTGAAAAATAGTTGGAGTAAACGTGGCATATATTGTGGAGCTAACTTCCTTGAAGCTCTCCAACTAACTCCACCTATCTGCATGTTGCTCGCTGGGCACACTCCCACTAATGGATAATGGAAGGTGGTTAGTTACCGTTGCAATGTTCGTGGATGTTGTGCAGCGCAAATCAGTCCATGATCCCCATTACTCTACTCACACTTATTAAGAAGAACATGGAGCACTATAATTCCAGAAGAATAAGCTAAATAGAAGCAGCTATATAAGAGGAAGATTATTTGAAGAAGACTTAAGAACTTTCGAGCATAAAAAGTAGATCTATACTTAGAAAGTTTTCTTGTAATTTCAACATACATATTATTGTAATATTCATCGTGTTTGGGTGAGAGAAAATTCAAAGAATATCCTTGTAATCAAGAGAGAGAAAGAAAGAGAGAAAAGAGAAGACTTCGAGTGAAGTCAAAGTGAGTGTCATCAGTTCAGGGGGAACTGAGTGACTGGGAACAAGTTCCTAGTGGAACAGAGAATGTCCATTAATAGGTTGTAAAAAGATCGAGTCTTTTGGCCTATTATAGTAAAGAGAGTTTGAGTCAAAATCCCTCGTGGTCAAGGTTTTTCTTCCTATTGGGCCTAGGAAGTTTTCCTTGTAAAAATCTTGTGTGTTTGTCTCTTTCTATTTTTAGTTTGTTTTAATTCCGCGATACAATTCGAAAATTTCCCTCAACTACAATTCACCGCCCCCCCCTCTTGTAGTTGGTCTAGTGTTCATACTAGAATAACACAAAGCAAGGTTGGTTGCAAAAGAGTTCGAGCAAGTTCATGGTATAGACTATGACGAAACCTTTTCGCCAGTAGCAATGATTAAATCCATTCGAATACTCCTAGCGATCACTGCCTTTTATGATTATGAGATTTGGCAAATGGATGTCAAAACCGCTTTCTTGAATGGGTTCTTGAAAGAGGATGTGTATATGACACAATCAGAAGGTTTTGTGGATTCAGAATATCCTAGGAGGGTATGCAAGCTTCAAAAGTCCATTTATAGATTGAAGCAAGCATCCCGGAGTTGGAATCTTTGGTTTAGTTGGAATCTTTGGTTTAACGAGGCAATCAAACAGTTTGGTTTTCTCAAAAATGGAGAAAAGTCTTGTGTTTACAAGAAGGAAAGTGGGAGTAACATAGTCTTCTTGGTCTTGTATGTAGATGATGTATTTCTCATAGAAAATGGCATTCCCATGCTTGAGTCAGTCAAGGAATGGTTGAAGAGTTGTTTCTCTATGAAAGACCTAGGAAACATTGAGTACATTTTGGGGATCAAGATCTATAGTGATAGGTCTAAGAGGATGATTGGGCTTAGCCAACGGACCTATATAGATAAGATCGTCACTAAGTTCAACATGGAAAACTCTAAGAGAGGTTTTCTTCCCATGCAACATGGTGTGTCGCTTAGCAAGACTCAGTGTCCTTCTGGACCAGATGAGATTAAGCGAATGAGTAATGTTCCTTATGCGTCAGCTATAGGGTCCATTATGTACTCCATGATTTGTACTCGCCCAGATGTTTCATATGCCTTGAGCATGTGTAGCAGATTCCGATCAAATCCAGGTGACGCACATTGGAGTGCAACTAAGAATATCCTAAAGTAATTAAGAAGGACTAAGGATAATTTCTTAGTGTATGGAGGTGAAAGTACGTTAATTACTGAAGGTTACACATATGCGAGCTTCCAAACTGACAAAGATGATTTCTGATCCCAATCTAGTTTCATCTTTTGTCTAAATGAAGGGGCAGTGAGCTGGAAAAGTTCAATGCAAAGCACTGTTGCTGATTCTACAACAGAAGCTGAGTACATTGCTGCGGCAGATGCAGCAAAGGAAGCCGTTTGGATGAAGAAGTTCATTATAGAGCTAGAAGTAGTGTTTAGTGTTGGAGATGATATTGTTTTACATTGTGATAACAAGGGTGTCATAGCTCAGTCTAAGGAACCAAGATCACATCAAAGGTGTAAACATGTACTTCGAAAGTTTCATCTCATTCGAGAAATTGTTGAGAGAAAAGATGTGATAGTTAGCAAAGTTCATACGGATAGCAATGTCGTTGATCCTTTGACTAAACCGTTGTCTCAGCCTAAGCATGAGAGTCATACTAGGGCTATAGGGCTTAAGCATGTAGGAGAGTGGTTTTAATTGTGTACTATTTACTTTTTATTAGTTCATAGTTGTAGTTACTCTTGTGATATGGTTGGTTATGTTTATCAATAAAAGGTTATGTTCTTATTTAATCTTGGTTTAGTATTAAATAAAACGTTCAAAGTATTTTATAACGTTTGATAGGATTGTCAAATACGTGATTTGACAAATGAAACCCTATCCAGTGAACAAGAGTTATAATACACCTTGGTCCCTAGTTCGAATCATTAAAATTGAACGTAAATGATTCAGTTTCATGGACTAGATTGCAAGTTGATTGATAGCGCAGTTTCATGGGCTATGCGGGCATAGAGATGTCTAGTCATTTGCATAGGCGCGTATAGTTGATACACGTCGGGCAGACCTAGTGGGAGTTCTCTAAAAGATTTATGAGAATCTCATTAATATATTTAGTGGATTCCTTTGACATGAGTATGACACTATTCTAACTTAAGGATTAGTATGTTTTTTACACTGTAAAACGTCGTGCCGTAAAAGGAGGCTATAAAGGCAGTGATCGGAACTGCTACGAATTGAGTGGGAGTTTTGGTTGTACAAGACTCGATAAAGTCCTCCTAAGAGTTAGGATTGGTGTCTTAGCCTCTTGAAGAGCGAGAACTGAAAATGCATGGCCGTGCTCAAATAGATTAAGGGGTTAATCATTTGTTTCGACAGTTCGAACTCGGATTTCAAGAAACAACTTGAATATTGGTATGGTTTACATACGATGTTACCATGTCATCAAGTTAGACATTAAGCGACTTAAGGAGTTTGAAGGTTACACACTTATTCTTAGACAAGTGGGAGATTGAAGGATTTTGTCATCGATCAAGTGTAACAAACTAAATGTATATGGACAAATTATGGAGATAATATATTCAATAATATTAGGTGACCGCGACGTTTTGCTAGAAGCTAATTGCGGTTTGTTGAGCTAGTATAATTGGGCCAACTACTAATATATATTGGGTCCTATGAGGTCACACAATGTGACCACCCTTGGATATTACCCAAATCCATTTGTGAAATGGGTTGGGCGGTTTTTAGATGGGTGGGATGCGTTATAACCTATGAGTTTATTAGACTCATAATGTGTGACATTATGAGGCAAAATAAAGCCTCATGAAACACCTCTTTGTAACCACCATATATAGAGATATGGGGCTTACAAAGTAGATAGACATTACATCATCTTTTGAGAGGAAAAATATGATTTTTCCTTGCTCTTGATTCTCCCCCCATTCGGCCACTACACACCTCAAAAGCAAGAGGGTTATCCTCTCTTCCGTACTAGCATACGTGGTGATCCAAGGGTTGTTCATGGACCAACACTAGAGGAACGACGTTTGACGCTCTAAAGGATCTCCACTAGAAGGCTTGTGACAAAAGAGGAATTCACGAATTAAGAGGTATAATTCTATACTCTTATTAGATTCATGTTGATTTATGCAAAGATCTTGGTGTTAGATGTTTTAGTATATGATACTCGTTTTCCGCATTAAGCATCTAAACTCCTACATAATGTAAATTGATCTAAAGTCCCCATGACAAAAGAGCAACAAGTCATCTGCAAAACACAGATGAATGAGCTTCAAGCTTCTGCATTTAGAGTGAAATTTAAACCCATCTATTTCACCAATTTACTTCAAAATTCTATCTAGATAGTTCATGCATAAGGCAAAAAGTAGAGGACACATGGGGTCTCCCTGTCTCAACCCTCTCTGAGCCCCAAAAAACCCAGTTGGAGCACCATTCAACATGATAGAAAACATAGGAGTTTTAACACAAACCATAATCAGGTCAATATATTTCCTTGGGAACCCAACACCTTCAAGCATTTGTTGTAAGAATTGTCAATTGACATTGTCATATGCTTTCTTTAAATCAAGCTTCATCATACAACTTGCTCTTGTAGATTTCCTCTTGTAACATCTAACCAAATCTTGACATATCAACACATTGTGGAGAATACTTCTCCCTGACACAAATGCTCCTTGGCTTTCAGACACAATTTCAAGAAGAATCATGTTCAATCTCTCACTAATTAGTTTAGTGATGCACTTGTACAACATAGAATAGCAGGCTATTGACCTGAATTCAGTTTTGCTTGCACAGTTGTAACATTAATTTCCTTGAGCAATTTCCCAGTTCTGAAAAAGTCAAGAATTGCCTCACAAACATTATCACCTATAACCTCCCAGCAATGTTTATAAAAGTAACTATTAAAGCCATCAATTCCAGGTGCTTTGTCATCTGGAATACTGAAGATAACTCTTTTCACATCCTCTTTAGTGAACTCCCTTTGCATAATACTCAAGTGGTTTTCAGATAACTTCCTTCCCTTGTTCACCAAAGTTCCAAGAACAACTTGCTTATGTTTAGAGCAAGAAAAGAGCTGTTTGTAGAATCTCACAAAAGCATCATCAACTTTTTCTCTTTGATTTAACCACACTCCATCAATATCTTGGATTGCATGAACTATGTTTTGTCTTCTTCTAGCCTTCAGAGCTTGGTAGAAGACTTTAGAGTTCTCATCACCACATTTCAGCCATAAAATTTTAGATTTTTGTTGCAGAAGGCTATTCAACATCTTTTTTGCTTTATTATACTCCAGAGTTGCCTGTTTCTCTTCCCTGCTCAGATCATTGTCAGTTAGGTTCATATGCATAGCAGCCTGCATTCATAAGGTTATCTCTAGTCTTGATAACATTTGCTTCAACATCCCCAAACCCTTCCTTATTTAAGGTTTTAAAAGTTAGATTCACACCTTTTAGCTTCTTACAAACCTTATACATGGCACACCCCTGAACATTCACATTCCATTCCTTCCTCACAGCTTCAATTACAGCATCATGGTGGCACCACATGCTATGAAAACGAAATGGAATTTTGAGATGACATTCAGGATAAACACTCATCAACATAGGCGTGTGATCAAAATCTCCCTCAGGAAGGAAACTAACTTCAGCTAAGTCATAAGCATCATCCCACCTATGATTAGCTAAAGCTCTATCAATTCTAGAATACACCCTCTGGGCTCCATCCTGTTTATTACACCAAGTGTAATACCTTCCTGTGGCCTTGACATCAACAATTTCGCATTCCTGCATACATTCTAGCTTAGGCCCAATTTCATTAACTCTGACTAGGGCTCCTAGCCTATCTTCAATACTACTCAACGCATTGAAATCCTCCATGATGAGCTAGGGAATTTCACAACCCCTTGATATATTTCAAACCAGTCCACAACTTAGTTATGCTATACTGATCATTGAAGCCATACACAAATGTGCAGGCAAAACCACAGCTCCTAGTTTTAGGTTCAACCATACAATACATAAACTGACTAGTAACTTGACAGATATTAACATTGAAATAGAGAAGACACCACCCTATTATTATTCTTCCATTTTCATTACACTCAAAGTTATGAGAAAAGTACCAACCAGGACACAAGTTAAGATAAACCTGACCTCGATTAGGAAGCTTAACTATAGTTTCTAAGAGGCTAAGCAGTTTAACATAATGTGAGTTTATGAATTTACTCACCTCAGTTTGCGTAGTTCTTCTATTTAGGCCTCTTATATTCCACACCAAGATGTTATCCATTGAGGTTAGGAGGCGCCACCTCCTAACCTTTATCAACCAATTCAACACCATTCCTATCCCCCTGACCTCCCTGTTTCATTACCTCATTAGTGCATCCAGCAGGCAATAGTTCTACTGCACCAGCAACTGCTCCATCAGCCACCTCCGCAATGCATTAAATGGGTTATGGATAGGAATTACAACTTGAGCAGGCTCAATAGGACTTTTATACTTCCCTACCATTTAAAATCCTTCATTATCCACCACAACAGTCCTCTTCGACACCCATATCTTCTTCCCACCATTTCTTCTACAATTATCTCCCCCGTGTCCAAACCCTAAACACTTAGAGCATTGAATGGGCCTCCATTCATATTCTACCTTATGTTGAACCTTAACACCATGCTCATTACAAAACTGAATTACTTCAAGAAGCTCTTGTTTCAGTTCAACCTCCACCATGACTCTTACAAAAACCAATTTCTCCTTCTCCTTTGTTGCCTGATCCATCTTAACTGCCCTCCCAATAATTCTAGCTATCTTAAAAAGGCTTTTCTCACCCCAATATTTGAGTGGTAACCCCGAAAACTTCACCCATATTGGATATAAATTTTATAATATTTACCAATACATATAAAGTATATAATTTGTTAAAGATGGACTAAAGGAACAACTAAGGACTTAAAGCTTGAATCTTGGTAAACTCCCTCCGTCTTCTCCCTGAGCCTATTTCTCTCTCGCCGCCCCCCTCTTCTCCACTTTGTCATCTTCTTCAGGTAGGGGCTGCCATGAATGAATCATCCATGGTAAGCCCCATTTTCCTCTCTTGTTTTCAGTATCTAGTTTTTCTTATTTTGTTAAATAAGTTAGAGAGTTTTTTTTGCCTTATCTTACTATGGGAAGTTTAGTCTTCTCTGTGGTAGAGGTCTCCTTATCCCCTATGGGAGTTGTGAGTCTAGTTTGTTTGTTTGTAGGTATTAGAAATTGTTCTCATTTGCTGAAGTTCAAGACTATCCACATGAAGGTATTCGAAGCTTGAAAGCAGTTAATGTGGTTAGATCAATAATTTTCTTCTCCAAACTATGTCTTAATGATAGACGACTCCATTAATAGCTGCTTGATTCAGTAAATACAATGGGCTTGCGTCACATTATTCGATCTTGTTCATTGTAGTTCCATTGAAGAATAAGTTAATTTGATCTTGTTTGATTGTATTTTATTTTTCTTTAAAACCTATTGTAGACGTTGTTTGGCATTCAATTAATGAAATTTATCTTTCAGAAAAAAAGAATTAAAGCTTACCATCTTATAGAGTTAAGTACCTAATATTTAAACGATAGAAATTGATAGAAACCTCATCTTTTTTTTATGGCCGTTTTTATGGCCGTTAAAACTAAATTTAGTAGTTTTAATAGGAAAAGGGGGAAAACTCACTAATACTAGGGTTGCTTATCGCATGAGCCGAGCCCGGACTCTAGTGGGATCGGTTTGAGCTCGTTTAAGAGTTGGCGAGCTCGGCTCGGCTCGGCTCGTGAGCTCGACGAGCCTGAGAAAGTTGAGCTCGGCTCGAGCTCATGAACTAATTATGTGACTCGAGCTCAGTTCGGATTTGCGCTCGAGCTCGTTTAAGAAGAAAATCGAAAATCCCATAGCAGAACTAAAAACAGAAAAATCATAAAATAGCTCAACAAAACAAGATTGACAGCAATGGAAGCAAATTTATGAAGAAAAGGTTAAAAAAAACTTAATAGTAATCAGATGATCTTAAAAAAACCTCAATACATTCCATATTCCCAATTATAATAGAAATTTATTATTTTTTTTAAAATAAACCCAAATCCATATTATCTGCAGGCTGGAGCTCCGCCGCATGTGGTTGGTCGCTGGTTGTCCGCCATTTTCAGTGGTTACAGGTATAGCCTCGCCGCTGGTAGTGGTGGTTGTTTCGAGTTTGTAACTAGTCTAACTAAAGCTCATGCTGGCTGCTTAGGGTTCTTCTAAGTCTTCTTTTTTTTCGAAAAGGATTATATTATAAGTATTTAGTTTGTAAAATAGTCTTCTAAGGGTTCTTCTAAGCCCTGACGAGTACGACGACGCAAAAGAAGAAACCCAAAGGTTTTGAGGGAAGGAACTAACAGCTTGTTTGGTAGAAAGGATTTGGAAGGAAAAGAAAGGAAGTGGAAGGAACTTTGTTACTTTCTAATGTTTGGTTCATTAAAAAAATTTAAGTGAAAGGAAATGGAAGGAAATGGAAGAAATTGGAAGGAAAGACTCTTTAACAAAATGTCACTTTTCTTTCCTCCCAAAAGTGAGGGAATTTAGGAGGAAAGAGAAAATTTATACCAAACATGGAAAGTTAAGGTTTTTTTCTTTTGTCTTCCATTCTTTTCCTTTCTCTTCCCTTCCTTTCTCTTCTCTTCCTTTCCTTTACTAAAAATGAACCAAACATATTGTAAGGGACGAAGGATTTACTTTTGCTTTACTGTTTACATTAGGACTTAGGTTAGTCTCCGTCTCATACTCTTCTATCTTCTTTCCTCTAGTTTTTCTTTTTTTTTATTTTTTTAAATTGATTTTACCTTTTTCTTTTTCTGTTTCTTTCAATATATTATTTACTCACTGTTTTTTTTCCAATGTAGTAAAATATAATGTTACCTCTGTTAATATTTAAAATATAATACTTAATATAATTATATATACGGGTGTGCACTTTTGGACCGGGACCGAAATTCAAACCGGAACCGGACCAGAAAATTCCGGTCCGGTTCTCGATCCATGAAAATTTGGGATTTCGAGTTTCCGGTCCGGTTTGGTCCAAACCCGAAATTTCCGGTCCGGAACGGAATTCCTGTTTTTTTTTAAAAAAAAATAAGTTTAAAGGTTAAAAAAAAAGGTTTAAAACTTAGAAAGTTAGAAAGTTAAAACCTCATATTTGTTGCCTTTAATATTATTGCTTTTAGAATTACTATATTTTAATATATTGAATTTATAAATATGTTTAAACCTAAGAAAAAGTTTTTTTTTGATAAAAATATATAAATTCCGGTCCAACCGGTCCAAAGTCGAACCGGACCGGATCGTGGTCCAAAAAAATTTCACATTCCGGTCCACCGGTCCAACCGGCCCGCTCCGGTCCTGTCCGATTTTGGACCAGTGCACACCCCTATATATATATATATATATATATATATATATATAATAATTTTTTAATATAAGATAATAATTGATCAGTTCACGAGCTTTTCAAGTCGAGCTTTGCCTAGCTCGACTCTATTCGTTAAAATCTCGAGTCGAGTCCGAACTCGAGGAGAGTCACAACGAGCTGAGTTTTGACGGAGCCAATTCCGAATTGTTCGCGAACATGCCACACTCATTATCACCCCTCACTATACATACTATATCAACTATAGTTTTGAGGAAAGTTAAACCCAACAGGAAAAGTCTTTCACATTCCTGTAAGACAGACCCAACTTTAATTTCCTTCATTGACAAAGGGCATAACTATTTCTCACAGTGTATATTTTTTGTTCAAATCGCCCTGTATTTTTATACATTTATATAACGCGGTGCAAACAATACTAATTCAATGAAGAAAGTTACTTACCTACTTACTAATAGCTAGGTTCCTCGGTAAGTAAAATTTTTCATGAGAAGTTTTTATTCTCATAATTAACTTGAAAAAATGTACCACTTACTAGGAAATGGAATTTCAAAGAAAAAACTACTTCTGAAAAAAATTAAATACTTCTTATATTCAATCAAACGACTACCTTTTGAGTACTATTACGAGTCCAGAGATATATGCTATCAACAAAAATTTTAATCTAGTGACCGACTAAATATAGAAATGTCCATTACACCTCCAAGATGGCCGGTATACATAAAGGGAACCACCCTCGTTAAATTTACGCAAGCCACCTTGAAATCTTTAGAGAAAAGAGAGATAGGAGACACATACTCCTCGTTAAGACACTTCCATGCATCTGAAATCATCTGTCTAACATGTCGTCTCGCGCAGTCAGATGAGCTACACTTTTGTTCTTTCATGAATATATCTACGTAGGAACCATCATACCCGTTTGGAGTTTTGTCCTGTAAAATAACATCGTAAATGATTAAATCACAGAGTTATTGATGGGTAGAAAACTTTTTTTTATTGGATTTTAATAGAATAAAAAGGTATGAGCTTATTTGGCATTTGGCAATATGTTACTCCATCCGTTTTCTTTTGTTATTTCTATTTGGAATCGGGGAAGAAACTAATGCAACTCAAGAAATAGGTAAGATTCCACTATTTTAAATAAAATTAAATTAACTAAAAATAAAGATTTTTTTTCCCTTTTGAGGTATTTTATGTTAGGCAACCAATAATACAAAAAAGTTTGAGTGGTAAAAGAGTAAAGTAACTACAAACTAGTGTGAATACATTTATTGTTGTTTGAGTTACTCTATGTTAGACAACCAATTAGACAAAAATTTGAGGGATTAAAAGATAAAAAATGACTACTAAATAGTGTGAACACATTTATTGCAACATAAAACTAATGGAAAATTTAATTCATAAATTATACTCCCTCCGTTTTCTTTTGTTGTTCCTATATTCCGCATAGGAAAATTTCAATATGTTGTTCCTATTTTGAATCTTTTCATATATAATATAATTTATGAATTAAATTTCCCATTAGTTTTTGAGTTACAATAAATGTGTTCACACTATTGAGTAGTCATTCTTTACCTTTTTATTCCTCAAACTTTTGTCTAATTGATTGTCCAACATGAAGTAACTCAAAGAAAGAATAAATGTGTTCACACTAATTTGTAGTTACTTTACTCTTTTACCCTCAAACTTTTGTATCATTGGTTCTTAACATAGAATAGCTCAAAGGGCTAAAATCATTGTTTTTGTTGATATAATTTTATTTAAAATAGTGGAATCTTGCCCATTTTTTTAGTTGCATTGGTTTCCTCACCGATTCCAAATAGGAACAACAAAAGAAAAGAAAAAGGAGGGAGTATTATTTATGGAGAGATTCAAAATAGGAACAACATATTGAAATTTCCCAGTGGAGAATACAGGAACAACAAAAGAAAACGGAGGGAGTATAACTTATAAGTGGACGGCGATGGTAAAAATTTAGAAGTAATATCACAAGTTAAACATCATGCCAAGGTAATTATAATGGTTGCTCATGTCCAAATATCATTTTTTCACACGAACTTTGATTAACATTGATTGGCATGAAATTATATGACATTCATCGCGGGTACCATTATCTATTATCAAAGGTAGTCAAGGAAAGGAACTAAACCGTATGAATTCCTGCATCATTCCATAGGCGAAGAATTGTAGCTGCGGAAGATATAACGGAAGGAAGGGTCTTTAACTCTTCCAAACTGTTCTTGTTAATTCCTTGACCAATAAGAAAAAATGCATGTGCTAAAACTACATGGGTTCCAGAAGTAACAATCCCGTTGTTCAAATATTCGTTAGCGGTAGGCGAGTATCTTGCAACACTCCATTTTGATTCAAGAAGGCACGCGTTGCAATGTTCAGCCCACTGCATTATACATGGCACTTTGATATGAAGTACTTCTGTCGTTTCTAAATATATATGCAATATTTTCAGCGTATGCACTATTTACTGCAACACTTTATTCATTAATATGTTTAAATATGTACAAGTAAAAATTATAAAAAGTGAATATTATGAAAATACGCATTAAGACGAATTAAATAAGATTTAACTTTATTTTTTCTTATATATTTGTGAGAAAATATGAGATAAGGTTGGTAGTTACTATGTAAATGTTGCATGTATTTAAAAACAGAGGAGGAAGTATAAGATAATGATGAAATTATAATGGTTAGTACAACCACGTTTGAGTTATAACATGTACATTAAAATATTTAGTTATTGAGAAACATAGAGAATGTGGATGATAACTAACTGCATGTAAAAGAGAAAGTCGCGATATGAGAGTACCAATTTTCGTAAAAGTTCTAGTGGGTTCCATCCATGCTTTGTTTGAATTTTATAGCTGAAATCATCCGTCGTCTCCAAGAGACCCTTGAAGCACACTTTCATGTAATTGTTAGGCAATCCCTTAATATCAGCGTATTCCCATCTGTATGAATGATGAAATGTGTCTTGAAAAATATTTATTAATGTGTTCTTAATAATATTTCTTACTTTCTCTATTCTATATTAGTTGCAACTTGCAACAATTAGTTGCAAAATTATTTTATCTCATAATGAGTTCTCTTTATATGTCTTCTCATTATGTGAGTTTCTTTTGTCAAAACATCATAGTTAAAGAGAGAGAAACAAAAGAGAACTACGTGATAAGAGAGATATAAAGAAAACTCATTATCAGATAATTAATATATTGATGAAATTATTATGAAACTTTCCAAAATGGAAACGGATGTTTTTTTTATGAGATGAAGTATGTGCATACCTATTGATCGCTTTTGTGAATCTGTAGAGCTCATCGTATCTCCCATAACTATCAAAAATGTCATCGATGATGTAAACAAAAGATACTGCTTTTGCAAGTTGTAATCTCTCTTCTGACATACTTGACCCAGGGAAAATTCCCAAGGACCACATACACCACTTAAATGGTTCAATCCTTGCAAAGCTCAAGTTGTCCAAATTAAGTGTTTTTCCCCATCTAGCAAGATCCATGATATGTTCCAAATGAAATAATAGTCACTTAATTATTCGAAAATACAGTGCTATCTTTTTCATATATGCACATTTTTTTTATAAGTATTAAAAGTAGCGGATAATCAACGAAATAAGTAGTATATTAGGTCGAGTTGAAAAGAGAAAGATTTACTTAAGAGAATAAGGTGGGTCATATAGAGAATATTATATTTAGGAAAGAGAAAAATTAGATATAAATGAATGAAGATAATTTATGCTCCATCCATCCCTTAATGTTTGCTATGTGTTCCACGAATAGCAAATATTTCACTTTTCCAAGAGTTCGGCAAAAATGTTGCATGTGTATTAGCCTATTAGGTAGTTCATTTTTCCCTACAATTTTTAGAGAGTACTAGTTTTTGGTCCCAAAGTGATGCCCTATATCTATGTGTTATGATTTAATAGTTCAAGACAATTAATGCCATTTAGTGCGGAAAAATAACAGGAAAAGGATAGAGATAAGTCATTTTAATTTATTCCTAATATATGTTTAAAACATTGTAGCTTAGCTCTTAGTTTCCACTAAAAATCCCCTAAAAAAAAGTTTCCACTAAAGATTCACAATGTCATTATCAATTTTGATAAAAGAAGCAATAAGAGTGCAATGGAGTGGTGGATTGATTTTTTCCTTCTATTCTTGAGGTTGTGGGATTAAAACTTCACATTGACAACAATATATGAAAATAACGTGGATATAATTCCATTGAAAGAAGATAAGATGAGACATAATGGGCTACAATTCGTGTTCATATATTTTACTCATAAGTATATTGATGGTAGTGAGACAAGTGAGACAACATGCTGAAAATGATATGGGGCAAATTGAAAAGGACAAGCCAAAAGAATATAAGGAAAAGGTAGGTGTGAAAGAGTGCATAATTCGATATAATAGTTGGATGGTGGTCCTACCCTATCAAGAAATACAGAATTTTATATAAGCTCGTCTCACCATAATATATAGTAAAATGAGGGTAACTTGTTGTCTTATTAAAAGGGCCATTTATGGTAGAAATGATCCATTTAAGTTACAAGAAGACCGTTTTAATTTATAAAGTGACTTCTTTCACTTACAACATGACCTTTTTAGGGTACAAAATGAGGGAGTATATTATTGTAAGACGGTCTTACACAAAACTTATATACTAAATAAGAAATGGGTAAGTCGTTTTGAGACATCCCAACACGACAGATACTTATTGTAATTTAAATTGAGGGGGAGGCCGGAGGATAATGTGCAAAATAATAAAGGCAAACAGACTAGTTCATAAAGTTAACGAGGATTAGAACTTGAATAGTAAACTTACGTAGAAATTTGCTCTACTTCATTTTTGTAAGTCATCTGAGCCATTTCAAAATCAATTATTGCTAGTTCTTGAACCTCATTCATCCATTCTTTCACATTGCTGAAGTCGTGGAGGATCTCTAACGAAACATCAAAATCAAGAAGGAAGTTTTTGGCCAAAAGTCTTGCTATGTTCTTATGGTAAGGAAATCTTAATGTGTTCACGATTATTCTTGCCTTCGGCTGTTCACTAACAATGTCTTTCAAAGCGTCTTTTAGGTACTGCCTACTAAAATCACAAGCTTCGCCTAATATATCTTCTCCTGTTGTGCTTAGCTGAGAAGACTCGAACAGACTCAATAATGCTTTCACATCCTTGCAAAGTTCATGCTTGAATTTCCCATCCTTGTCCTTGAATTTATAAAAAATATCTGTTTCACATATCAAGGAGATATTGATTAAGTTGTAAAATGCTAAATCAAGTTTGGGATATATCTTGTATAAATAATTTAGAAATGAGGGCGACATGTTAAGACTTCATATTGGATAAATATGCTCACCATTCATATATAAATTATGTAATTATTATGCTAGGTGTTGCTCCTTGTTTTTTATACAAGGGTACCACCCACCATTTAAAAGGAGTGTCTCTACGAGAACTTTTATCATACACCTAATACTGTTTTTACTCTTTTGAAATTCTCTAGATGAGCAAAATTCACCTACTTCTGCTCATTTGTTGATTCTCATCCGCAATTAATTTCGCCATTGATGAAATTCGAAACTCCAATATTTGTTTTTGCCATTCATTAATTTCAATGAAGGTTGCAAATTTGGTGAAGAGACCGAAACAATGTAGGAGAAAAATATAGAGGTGAGAAATTATAAAGGAGAAAAATTTAGAGGTGAGAAACAATAAACAATAAAGAAGAGAGAAATTTGGAGGTAAAAGAAACAATGAAGGAGAGGGGAAATTTGGAGCTGAGAGAAACAATGGAAGAGACATCAATAAAAAGAAGAAGAGTAAAGAAGAGGAGGAAAGAAAAGAGAAAACTAAGTGAATAAAAATGAGTAGAATTGTACGGATTCGGAGAATTTATTATAAAATTGTCCCTTGATGTACCATGACCGGTACTCATATTTTCACATATCAGCTATTATCATCATGCTCAGTGAGTTAGTGCTAATCTTATTTCTAGACATTTTTACCATGTATAGCTACCTTTCTACTTTAGCCTTGTGATAAATTAATGAAATAAATTATCTATAGATTTTGATGTTTATCTTTGTTTAGTTAATGAAATGAAAACCAAAACTAATTTAAACGCAAAATATAATGTATATATTGTTAAAATATATACTGTTGACTCTAGACGTGTATGTGCATTAGGTTTAATTTATTGGCACAGCCGTAGTAGTAATATATAGTCTATGAATTATTTTAAAATTCAAGTCATTTAATATATTCAATGAAAGTTTATCACTGTATTAGCCTGTTAGACGATTAGCACCAAATACTCTGGCTCATCAGTCATCATCGGTTCTTAAAGCGAAGGGTCCAATAATTTGAAGAATGTAAAATGGAGATGAAGATACGTTTTGGAGTAGGAAGCCTAACATAATTGATTTTTCCAACAGGGAACCATTTGACCTCATATTGGAAATTTATCTATAAGAGTGCTCAACAAGGATGTTGTAATCTCTCTTGATTATAGAAAAAAGAACTGTAGCTTTTTTTTTATTGACACCAAAAGGCGTACTATTTAACAAAACTTCTTATTAACCATATAGAGTGAGTTTGGGCGGGTAAGGTGCCCAACTCTAGGGAGAATTATAGCCAAAAAATTAGTTATATGGCAATTAAACGAGGACAATCGAAAAATAAGAAAGTTGAGGCAATTAATTTCGGATTGTTTTTATCTAAGAAATTGAGGATTGTTGATGGATGAGGATTCGAGTGGCTCCAAGAACGTTCACCGAAGCTTGTTGACCGTACACCAGAATCCTGCAAAACAAGGTTAGACTACCCCTGATGATGTTCCGGGATCCCCCCTTCGATGCTCAAGTCAGATGTGATTGAGGTAGAGAGAGAGATCAAAGTAGAGAGAGAAGCTCTAGCTTTTGGTAGCTTGGAATTGAATACTTATTCATTGATGAGACTGGTGCTATTTATACTGTTGGGAATTCCCAGATTGGTAACTTTGACACGACAAGCCTTTCTTGGGATAAATGGCTATGTTTCCTTTTCAGGCAACCATCCTTTCCAGCCCTTTCGTGCATCCCTAGACACCTGGAGTTAGGTCAACTCTTAGGTGCGACCCACAACTACCACTTGTCTAGTGACTATGATAACTTTATGAAGGTATTGGGCTGGTCACTTATTAAGCCCAAACAATTAGGCCCACGCCATGGATGTGGGATCATCAAGGTCCGACCCGATGGTGCGCATCCGTGGCGGAACAGGAGCCATTGTCCCCCTGGATATAGTTGTTCTTGCACCGACCGACCTTTCATTAGTCACCAGAGCTCTAGTACCTAACCATTCTTGACTTGGTGTAAAAGTGGCTTGGTAGAGGAGTTGGAGCCTTCCCTGTTGACCGAGTGGGTTGGACGCTGCTCGGACGAGAGCTAATTAATCAGCCCAATCTGTCCAAGCGGGTGCTACTTGGTACCTAGCCATATTTGGTTAATTACAAGAGTGACTCGACGAGAGGGGACTCTAGGCTGACCAAGTAGGTTGGACGCCGCTTGGACGATGGCTAACGAGCCCCATGTTATCCGAGTGAGTGCCATTTGGTACTTAGCCATATTTGGCTAAGTACAAAAGCAGCTCGATAGAGGACTGGGGACCCCATGCTGGCCATGTAGGTTAGACGCCACTCAGACGTGGGCTAATGAGCCCCAAATTGTTCTAGCGGGTGCTACTTGGTACTTAGCCATATTTGACTAAGTACGGGAGTGACTCGGCAGAAGGGTAGAGACCCCATGTTGGCCGAGTAGGTTGGACTCCATTTGGACGACGGCTAATGAACCTCATGCTGTCCGAGTGGGTGACATTTGGTATTTAGCCATATTTGGTCAAGTACCAAAGCGGTTCAGTAAAAGAATGAGGACCCCATGCTGGCCGAGTGGGTTAGACGCTACTCGGACGTAGGCTAATGAGCCCCAAGCTGTCCAAGCGGGTGCCACTTGGTACTTAGCCTTATTTGACTAAGTACGGGAGTGACTCGGCAGAGGGGTGGGGACCCTATGCAGGCCGAGTAGGCCGGACGCCATTGGGACGAGGGCTAATGAGCCCCATATTGTCCGAAAGGGTGGCATTTGGTACTTAGCCATATTTGGCCAAGTACAAAAGCGGCTCGACAAAGGAGTGGGGACCTCATGCTGGCCGAGTAAGCTAGAAGCCACTCAGACGAGGGCTAATGAGCCTCAAGCTGTCCGAGCGGGTGCTACTTGGTACTTAGCCAAATTTGACTAAGTATGAGAGTGACTCGACAGAGGAGTGGGGACCCTATGTTGGCCGAGTAGGTCGGACGCCACTCGGACGAGGGATAATGAGCCCCAAGCTGTCCGAGTGGGTGCCACTTGATACTTGTGATCTTCAATGCTCTTCATGGTGGTGGCTCTGTGGTCTTAGCGGATGAGTTCGACCACAAGCGCCACATGGGGGCCCTGGATGCTTGGGAGACTTGGGTCCCTTTAATTCGAAACTGATTAGGCACAATTGGAAGCCCTTTGACGTTTCGCCTCCTTTGGGCTCCGAGTCTTGATGTTTCACCTTCCTAGTCTTTAATGCATGGGCTGAGCAGTTCCACTTCGGCCTCCTTAAAAAGCCCATTAAGACCACACAAGGGGGTTGTCGTTGTGTATTCCCCGAGGTAGGTCTATATATATGGGTGAGTAGAGAGAAAGTGGAATCATTTGCTCATTTCTCCAATTCTCTTCTCTAAAAAATTCTCCAATTTCCTTCAAGTTCAGTCTCATTAAGTTTCTTCATCCGACCAGATACACTCCTGACTTTCCTTTTATGTTCCTTTATTTTCTTTCAATAAATCTCGGCCGACTCCCTTGTCCATAAATAATGGGAGATTCGACCGAGTTAGCGACCCACCCGACCTCACCTCCCTATAAATTATCCGAGGAGGCGAGAAGGGTAGGAATAATGTTGGTGTGGACTTTAATTAGTTGTCCTGACTCCTCGGTTGTCCCCGACGCTGTCTCTCTTCCGAGTCCTTCGTCGTCAGTGGAGGAGGAGGTCGAGGGCATCGTTCCCTACCCTTGGGAGGTGTCCCTAGCCTATCCCTCCTCGAGGAGTTACGTTGACAAATATTTGTCTGATAGTGTAGTTAAGGTAGCCATGTCGAGGGACAAAGAGGAAACGTCAAGGCCAACCAGAGTTTTCGGATTTGGATCCGAAGGGGGATCCAGGCACCTTGTTTCCCTTCCCTGAGCTGATGAAGGAACTCAAGCAGGATCTTCGGGGTATGTTTATCAGGTTTCAAATAAAGAACCCCTATCATTTGGTCCGACCGGAGGCTTGTCATACCATTCTGACCCCGCCTCCTGGATGTACTGCCGCCTATTACAAATCCATGGAGATGGGACTTCGGTTTCCTTTGAATCCTTTTGTAAAAGAACTTTTGAACGCTTACAATCTCACACTTACTAATATTTCACCCAATTCCTTGAAGGAATCATCGCAGTTTAGGCTCTCTGCGAGATGTTAGGTGTCTGACCGACCCTCACCCGGTGGAGGCATATGTATAAGTTGGTCGAGATGATGACTGGAGATAATGGACCCGGATGGTGGATTTTCCAAGTTTGGATTGGTTATCGGAAAGTGCTTAATCTCCCCCACTTCCCCAAAGGGCTTTCGGTGGGAGTTTGCCTTTATTTACTTCAGCGGTGATTGTGGGTCCCTTTGGTGCGACCGGATGTCGAGCCAGACTTTGAATTGAAATTCCAAGTCCCTGATCTGACGGACGGAGAGGGTGTAGTGGCTTGCTATATGCAGACCGAGTCCAAGATCGTTAATGGGGACGAGACTTATGTGACAGGCAATTGGCTACCCAACTACCACCTTTTTAGGAATGAGTATTTCCTTTCAGCCATGGGTCTGAGCCCGACCTTTCCGAAGGGTAATTACCAAGGGGGGGGGGCTCCGTTTTGTGGTCGGCTCTGTTTTATGTTTTTTCTTCTTTCTTGACTAAATGTTTTTCTCTTCTTTGCAGCCCAAGCTAAAGCATACTTGATCGAGTCTGATCCAGACATGGCCGTCAAACTGAGTTCTGCGGCGATGAGGGCTACCAGACTAAGGGCCGAGATTGCGGCTAAGACCTTACAGGTGTCGGCTGCCCGAAGGTTAGTGTTTTTTTCTAGTTTTTTCCCGACCCATGCCTTGAATTATTGATGCTAACTTTCTGTGCAACTCAGGACCCTGCTAAGCCAAAGCCGAAGAAGAGGAAGGAGCGGTCGGCAGATAAGGTGGCCCAGACCGAGAGGGCCTTAGTCAAAGCCGAACAGGCCACGACCAAGAAGGCCAAAACCGTTGAGGCGACCAGCCCTTGCGATCCGAGGGTGGGATCCTCGCAGAAGGCGACGGGCTCGCCATCTCTCTATACTGCTCGGACTTCCAGCCTATGGGGAGTCCGAGTTACACTATAAGGTCACCCACCCCTAAGCGGCAAAAGAGGGTTCCATCCGAGGCAGTCTAGGCTACCGTGCCCTTTGCCGAGTTGCGTCGCTCGGATAAGGACAAGAAATGGACTAAGGTGATTCAGGACATCTACCAGCCGGTCGACTAGGAGTATATCAACACTACCCTGGGGCCGAATGAGACCAACGAGACTAACGAGCTCTACCGCTCTTGGTTCGACGCAAGTACGTTCACTATGCTTCTTATTAGCCGAGTGACCTTTTATTTACTTGTCTCACTCTTCTTTTGTTTTCGGCAGCTCTCCATCCGAATGACATACGTCGCCCAGAATCGGGTGAGTTTGCAGGAGGAGGTGGAAAACCTTCGAAAGACAGCCAAAAACCACTTCAAGAAGGCTTATGACGCGAAGGAGACCAAGGTCGAGCGGGGCGGCTGGAAGAAGGGGAGGCCGACCAGGAACTCAGGAAGGCTTCCAGGTCGAGCGGGGCAGCTGGAAGAAGGAGAGGGCCGACCTTGTCCTTGCCCGAGATTCTACCCTAACTGCCAAGGGTGACGCCGAGGCCAAGCTGCAGAAGGCCGAATTGGACTTGACTGATGTTCGAGCCAAGCTGAAGGAGGCTGAGGAGAAAGAGGCTCTGGCCGAGGAGAGGGTTGTTCAGTCGGGGTGACAATGGTTCACTGAATGGCAAGAAACGTAAGCTCGCGCCGAGTACGAGAACGAGGTGGGCCATAAATCCCACAAGATGGGGGAGGACGAGGCCTTGGAACGGCTGAAGGGGGTTCTGGCTTAATCTCATCCCACTGTTGCTTGGAATGAGGTTTGGTCAAAGTACTAGGAAGTCATAGACAACGAGGGTTCCGAACTCTGTCGTCAAATGGACTTGAAGGAGGCTGCCAAGGCCGAAGATAAGGATGATGATGAAGATGATGACGAAGAGACGGCCGAGGATGACGATCAGGGCGCTGAAAATGTCGGGAGTGTCTCTGATAGTTCCCCTCCCCCTGCTTCTTAGGTCCACTTTTGTACTTAGCTCCTCTTTTAATTCCTTTTTGTGCCAGCTCTTGTTATGGCTCGTCTTGCTCTGTAACTTATTTTTGGCCCAGTAATGAAAGTTTGATGTTTCTTCATTGTGTTTGTTAACTGCAATATTGCCCGATTGACTAGCTTCATGTTCTTTTCATAACTAGTTAAGTTAAAGCTTCTTGGTTGTATTCTTAATCTATTCGACTGGCTAAGTCTTGATTATCCGACATGTTAAGTCATTTACTGAATTGCGAAGAAATTAATTTGACTGGTTAAGTCTTTAAATTTCATCAATTAAAAAATGTGCCGAACTACATTGATGACTGGTGAAGTCTAGCAGTTCGACTGGTTACAAAATGTGTTGATCTAGCTACAAATCGCTTTTTCGCTATTATGTATTACGCCCCTATTGCAAGTAACGAAAACTATACATATAATCTTTTTAGGTTGTCCGCATTCCAGGGTCGGGCCCTTCCAGGGATTCCATGTAAGGACTACCCAAATTTTGTCCTAACTTTCCTTTGATATGTGAAAGTCATGTAACCTCAACTTTTCGAACCACCTAATCGTCGAGACGGACTGGTCTAGCTTTGACTCGGCCGTTGAACTGTCGAGTGATCCATTGCTTGTACCTAATGGACCTTAGCAACGCATTGTCCCTGGTTTCCAGCAGCAGGTCCAAGTTGACAGGTTTCCACTCTTTGTTCTGCTCGAACTCATAGAATGTCATTCGGGGTGAGGGGATGCCGACCTCCACCGGGAGGAATCACTCTCGTATACAAGGCTGATGGGAGAATGACTCGTTGCTTCTTTTGTAGTAGTCTGAGCTTACCTGAGGACTCCCGGTAGGTCATCGACCCACGCCCCTTTAACGTCCTCAAAGGACCTTTTGATTCCTTTGAGGACGATCTTGTTAGCCGACTCGGCCTGTCCATTAGTCTGCGGCCTTGATACTGCGAAAAACCTTGTCTGTATTCCAAATCGAGCGCAGTACTCCCGAGCGGGTCCGCTATTAAACTGTCGTCCATTATCAGCTACCAGTGCTCCTGGTATCCCTTAGTATGTAATCTCCCTCCTCGGGGATGAAAGATTCAACACTAGCTGCTCTTTCGTGTTCACGTTGGGCTTATGCAAGACCTCCCACATGATGTTTTGAGGGGCGGACCCTTCTGCTGAGCTTGCCATCCGAGCCAATGCATCCGCTTGTTGGTTTTCTGACTTGGGGATGTGAGTGATGCTGAACTGAGCTAGCGGGTTGATGAACTATTGGGTCTTGGCCAAGTACATCCTCATATTGTCTTCTTTGGCCTTATATTCACCCGATACTTGCCCCCACTATGAGTTATGAATCGGATTAGGCTCTGATGGATGTGGCTCCGGCCAGAATGCAGAGTTGGAGACCGAGTATAAGGGCTTCATAATCAGCCTCGTTGTTTGATCCCAAGAATTCGAACTATATGGCATACTCCATTTTTTCTCCGACCGGAGGTTTGATTACTAGCCCAGCTCCGCACCTCATTTTTGGATGACCCATCCACCTGCAATTCTCAACCATCTTGCTCGTCGACAAGGGGCCTGGTGGTGCATTCTGTTATGAAGTCTGCCAGGGCTTGTGCTTTGATGCATCTTCTGGGCTCATATTCTAGCCCGAAGTTGGCTAGCTGATCCGCCCAATCAGTCATCCGAGTGGAGTGAGTTCTGCTCTCGATCAGTTTTCTGAGCGGCTGTCTGGTGAGGATTTTAATTTGGTGAGCTTAGAAGTAAGGTTTCAGCTTATGACTCGCCATTACAAGAGCAAAGACCATCTTTTCTAATTCGCTGTACTTAGCTTCCGCCCCTCGAAAGGCATAGCTTATGAAGTAGACGGGATGCTGCTTTTCTTCTCTTTCGGCTACCAGAATGGCGCTGAGTGCGTATTCTGATATGGCCAAGTATATAAACAAGGTTTCCTCCGGCAAGGAGGAGATAAATTTAGGTAGAGTTGATAGGTGTGTTTTGAGGGAGGTGACGGCTTGTTCTGCTTCTTCGTCCCATGTGAACTCTTTCCTTTTCAGGGCCTTGAAGAAGTGAAGGCTTTTGTCGGCTGACCGGGAGAGGAAGCGTTCGAGAGCTGCCAAACAGCCGGTTAGGCGTTGCATTTCTCTTACATTCCGAGGCGATTTCATTTCCATGACAGCCTTGATCATGTCCGGATTGGCCTTAATTCCCTCTCATCCACTAGGAATCCGAGGCACTTCCCTCCTTTTATTCCAAAGATGCACATTTTTGGATTTAGCATCATACGATATCGTCTCAAGGTTCTAAGGGTCTCTCTTAAGTCTGAAGGATCATCCCCCTGGGCATTGCTTTTGACGATCATGTCGTCAACATATACTTCAATATACCGACCGAGTTGGTCGCTAAAGATTTTATTAATTGTCCGCTGGTACGTAGCCCCTGCATTCTTGAGTCAGAATGGCATCATTTTATAGCAGTACGCGTCATGGTTTGTGACGATGGAGGTATGTGCCCGGTCGTGTCCAGCCATCGGAATTTGATGATATCCTGCATTTTTATCCATGAAGCTTAAGAGAGCGTGCCCAGTAGTTGAATCGACCAGCCTGTCGACTTTGGGTAGGGGATGGTTATCTTTTGGGCTGGCTTTGTTCAGATATGTGAAGTCTACACACATCCTCCATGCTTCGCTTGACTTCTTGACCAATACCACATTGGCCAACCACTCCGAGTACTGACATTCTTCTATGGAGCCTGCCTCAAGTAAGTTCTTAACCTCGGCTGCTGCTGTAGCGTTCCACTCGGGACCTAGTGTCTCAGCTTTTGCTTGATTGCCTGGACCCTTCTTTGATGTTGAGTTCATGGCCCATGATTTTGGGGTCTAGGCCAGGCATTTTCGAGGCCTCATAAGCAAAGACGTCTCTGTATTTAGTAAGTACTGGGATGATTTCTTCCCTTATCTGAGGGTCCATAATTTTGTCTACCCTTAAGGTCCGACCGAGTTCTTTGTCGATGACCACCTCTTCATCGTCTTCAGCTGGCTGGGGGCGCTCGTACTGCTTAGGATTTTCAGTTATGTAAACCCTGAGGTCGTTTGTCGACTGATTCTCTTCTCACTTTCTCTTTTTCGAGTCCTCTTGGATGTCGACTTTGTTTTTTAGACTGTTGACATAACATTCCCTTATTGCTTGCTGATCCCCCTGAATCTTTCCGACCCTACCCTCGTCGGTTTTGAATTGCATGCTAAGTTGGTAGATCGAAATTGCAGCTTTGACTTTGTTCATAGTTGGCCTCCCCATTATAACGTTGTATGGAAGAGGGATGTCCACAACTAAGAAATCGATCGGTAGGCTTCTTCCCTTGCATTTCTCCCTGATCAGAGTGGGTAGCTTTATAGATCCGACTTGGTGCACTGAGTTTCCCTCGAAGCCTATGAGTGGATGATTCAGGGGAATGACATCCTTCTCGCCGTACTTCAATTTCTTGAGGCACTCTAGGGTGATTATGTCCGCCGACGACTCGCTATCTACCAGCACCCTCTTGACCCTTGTGTTGGACACCTTTAGCTCGATGACTAGGGGATCGTCATGCGGTGTATGGAGAGTCCGACTAGATTCCCCAAATGTCATCACAGGGCAGTCGGGTCAGGGGTGGTGGATGTCAAGCACTTGATGCTTGATACTCTGTAGGTGGGCTTTGCGGGATCGACCGGTTAGGCCTCCCGATGCGAAGCCACCCCCTATGACCCCGATGAATCCTTCTGTGTCCCCACTGTTCGACTGACCCACCTTCTGTTTGCCCTTTTCCTCACTCGATTTTTTAAGGTAGCAGTTAAACATTCCCTGATCCGCCAAGTTATCAAGGGATTTCTTCAGCTCTCTGCGGTCTTTGGTGGTGTGCCCATACTCCTTATGGTACTCGCACCACTAACTTTTGTCTCTCCGAGCGGATGAAGTTCTTATGGGCTGTGGGCGGGGGAGCATGGACTTATCCTTTATTTCTAAGTAAATTTCTCTTCTGTTTTGGCTGAATCGGGGGTCATTGTCGTGATCACTGACCTTGTCTGATCGACCTCCTATTTTCTGGTGTTTCGACTGGTCCTTGTGATTCCCTTCTTCTTTCCTGTTCTTACTCCCATTGTTCGAGTGGCGACATATGTCTGTCGGTTGGATGAACCTTTGGGACCTGCTCATTACTTTGGAGAAGGTTTTCACTTTGTTCTCAGCCAAGGACCATCTCAACCGACCGGGTTGAAGTCCGGACATCAGGGCAGCGAATGCTACCGCATCTTGCAAATCTGTAACTTTCAGTGATTCCACGTTGAACTTTTTGATGTGGTCAGCCAGACTTTCATTCTTTTCTTGTCTAACCGCCATCAGATGAAGGCTTGTCTTTCTCTGCCTCTTTCCAGCAACAAACTGATGGGTGAATAGGTCCTCTAGTACCGAGAAATCAGTGATGATTCCGGAGGTGAGTTCTTAGAACCAGTTCAGCGCTAGGACCTTCAATGTTGTGGGAAAGAAGCGATACCAAGTAGCTTCGCATCTTGTCTGAACGCTCATCTGAGCTTTGTATGTGGCCATGTGATCATCCAATCGGTTAGGCTCGCAAATGGTTCAATGGTGGGTGTTTTAATCTTTCCTGGACTGGGTGCTTCTAGAATTGCTTGGTTGAATGGGACCATGAATTTGAGGGCGCCACTATTGATCCGAGGGGGTCTTGATTGGGCTGAGTCACCATGCCCTTCCCTCTAAGCGGATGTCTTGTTAAGGATGTATCTGGCATCGTACCCCTTGCTGAGGCGCTTCTCATTCAGGAAATGTCGGGCGTCATTGGGCTTTAGTCCGACATCACCTCTTGGTGATTTAGAAACATGCGTCTCTTCCCCGTGCCGAGCGGATCTCCGCCTAGGCGGATGGCGCTCCTCTTCTCCCTGCCTAGATCTTTGCCGATCGTGTTGGCTGGGAGAGAGATCAAAATAGAGAGAGATCAAAGTAGAGAGAGAAGCTCTAGCTTTTGGTAGGTTGGAATTGAACATGTTCATTGATGAGACTGGTGCTATTTATACTGTTGGAAATTCCGATACAGGTAACTTCGATAAGATGGGTCATTCTTGGGATAAATGGCTATGTTGCCTTTTCAGGCAACCATCCTTTCCGGCCCTTTTGTGCATCCCTAGACACCTGGAGTTAGGTCAACTCTTGGGTGGGACCCACAACTACCACCTGTCTAGTGACTACGATGACTTTATGAAGATATTGGGATGGTCATTTGTTGAGCCCAAACAGTAATGAATTGATGATTTACAAACAAGTCATCTTTAATAATTTGGCGGTGCTGGATATATGCGCATGAAGCCATGAACCCTCTAATCTAATTAGTAATGTAATATACATATGTTCTTTGTTGCAAGTGTTAGACTCCTTCATTTGAATACTATGAACCATGTATGTGTTAGTGTGTTTTATTTTCATATTATAAATTTATAAAATTGTTGGTTTTGTCTATTTATATTTTTCCTGTTTGTGGTCCTATATATATGCACTTTTTTCACTTTCTCTCTTTTTTTTTTTGGAACATCACTCTCATTTTTAGAAATTTCTGTTTTACTTATTGTTGTCCAAATAAGGTACTAATAATCTCTAGGAAAAATTGACAAGAGCAGGCCCAACTATGGTCCCCCCTTCCATAATAGATCTCAACTTTTGAATACTCCACAGCGGTCCCAACTTTGGAGCGTGTTTTAAAAAAATGGTCCTAGCAGGTCACCTAACCTGCTACAACATGTAAACCTCTAAAACTCTCACCCTTGCCACCCCTGCCACCCTTCCCCTGCACTGCCAACACTCCTTCGCCCTCGAAATATCCTGCCCTACCTCCTCCCTCTCTACCGTCCTTCTTTCCCACTAGTCCACTGCCGCACGACCACCACGCAGCCACTGTTGCCCCACACTGCTACCAAAACCCCCATCCCCTGTCATCCCCCCCAACCCCCCTGAAAATATCTCCCCTGCTTTTGAATATCATATCAAAAAAATTCAAGTTCAAACAAGTCTTATACATTCTCCACACTACCCCACTACCCACCACCACCATCATCTTCAGCAACTGGGAATCGAAAGAGATGGAAAATTGAAAAGCCACCATGACTTCTTTGCAAATGTACATTGATTTACGAAGTGAATTCACAATTCAGTTCCAATTTGATTATTCACAACTAATGTCCAACATCACAGTTGCACATTAGATTCAAATCCTCCTAGATTATGAAATTCAGCGATTATCCTAACAGTCACAGTACAATTCAAGTGCAGACACACCACATAAATTGAGAAATTCAACTCGCACCTAATCAAAAATTTCAAATCAGAATTCAAACAACCACAAAAAAATAATCAATAGCATTTACACCTCCAAAAAAAAGAGACAAAACTGACCAAATGGATCGGAGGAGAGAGAAAATTTATGATGATGATGTGAGAAGGAGAAGTTCATTAGATTTAAAATGGGAGAATATAGTACAAAACTGACCAAATCTGGTGGTGATGAATGGAAACTGTGACCAGTGTGCAAAGAAACAAAAGAAAAAAAACAAACAAAACTATTATTGGATCCACAATCCACAACCAACGAACGCACGAACCACGACCCATGAACCGGCGAACCACTACCCACGAACCCACCGAAAAAAGGTGTCAGCGATGAAGAGGAGAAATGAAGGCCTTTTCGACGAACCGCTGCCACAACCGGTGGTGTTGATGAGAGGAAGAAGACAATCTGGATTTGAGCAGAGGAAGATACTAAGCTTGAGGAGACGGCGGATTCGAGGAGGAGTGAGAGACTAAGGTTGAGGAGCGTTGGCAGAAGACTCGACGGCGTGAGAGGATGAGAGATTCGAGGAGGAGTGAGAGACTAAGGTTGAGGAGACGGCGGACAAGTTTTTCACCACCCTCATACCTGTAAAAGATTCTTTTTAAAAAAAAAAATCCACTTAAACCGGTATCCCTTCCACTTGTACCATTTTTGTAAAACACCCCTCAAAGTTGGGACGGCTGTGGAGTATTCAGAAGTTGGGATGTATTATGGAAGGGGGGGCCATAGTTGGGCCTGCTCTTGTCAATTTTTCCTATTCTCTATAGGAAGAACTTTCTGAAACATCCCAATAAAAAAAACAGATTGAATTAATAGGAACTAATGGAGTATTATAAATTAAATTATAAACTAAGGGCCCATATGTATATTCATTGGTAGGACATACCATAGTTAAGCCGCCCAAATTACAAAATCCTTCTGCCCCAATTATCAGCCCTTTGACCTAATCAGGGGTTTTATATAAGCATTGTTTGGCGATCTATTTTTTGGTTGTTAATAAAAGGCAAAGAGAATTGAAGTTAAAAAAAATAATCTTTTTGAAACTCTCTCTTCGCGGGGTTTCCAGCTCAGTTGGGCGCCATGGGCAGACCTCGAGGATCAAAGAACTCAAAGAGCGTGAGCAAGGGGAATATGAAGAGCATGGGACCAACATCGGCGAATGCTAAGAAATCTCGTTCCATGGATGAAGTTCTTGGAGTTGGTGTTCTGAATATGCCAAACCCAGAATTGAGCGAGGAAGAAAGTGAGATCTTATCGCCTAAATCTTCATTAGTAGAATTGAAAAAACAATCTGCAGAGAAAGCTTTATTCTCATAATGGCTATCTGTAATCAATAGTGGGTCGAAAATTGCTAATTCATCAAATGTTGAAAATGGGTCAAAAATTGCTAAATCTACTAATGTTGAAAATGGGTCTACATTAATTTCTTGGTCGAATGAAACTGAATTGAATGATGTTGAGGGTACTGAGACGGGTATTATACCTGGTGTAGTGAATGTGAATAATGGGACTAATGTCTCTAATGATGTTAATGGGAACAATTCCTTAGTTCATTCCTTTAATGGGGTTAATGATATTCCTGAAATTGAGTGGGATGACATCCAAGAGGAAGTAAATTACTGGGAATCTTTAGTGGTTTGCTATGTTCTTGGTGCCAACCCACCTCAACGTGTAATTGAAGGTTTTTTTAGGAGAATTTAGGGGAATAAGACAATTAATAAGATTGCGGCCATTGGGAATGGAATTTATATGATTAGGATGGGAACAATGGAGGAAAAAGATCAGGTTCTAGCTGAGGATAGTCATTTTTTTTATGGAAAACCATTGATAGTTCAAGCTTGGGAGTCTGATGTTGATTGGAAGCAAAAGAATGTTAAAAGAGTACCAATATGGATTGAATTACATGGCCTAGATTTTAAATACTGGGGTGTGAAGAGTCTAGGTAAAATTGTTAGTCCAATTGGTAAATTCTTGAAGCTGGATATGCCCACCATGAATAGAGAGACTTTAATGTTTGCAAGATTGTTAGTGGAAGTTGAGGTGAATCAAGTATTTCCAGCAAAAGTGCAATTTAAGAATGAAAAGGGTTGTGTTGTAGAACAAGTTGTGTATTATGCATGGAAGCATGTGTTGTGTACAAGCTGTAATGGGTATGAGTATGTGCATACTGAATGTGTCAAGAAACAGAAGCCTATGAAAGTGCAGAAGAAGTGGGTTGTGAACTAAGGCCCTGGTCTGAAGCCTGTTACTGTGGTGAACACAGATGATAATGTGATGCCTATTGTGGGGAATAAACAGGTTCCTGCTGCTACTGGTGCAGATGATGGGAATAAGCAAGTGTCAGGTAGAAAGGGTGGAACTCATAATGGGAAGAAAGACACACCAGTGAGTAATAGATTTGATGTTTTTACTACTGCTACAACGGAAGAGCTATTATATGAGGTTGACACAGGGCATGAGAATGAGGTGCAGGGGTTAGAGGCCCCTGAGGTCAATGGATAGTATATTAGCTTGGAATGTCAGGGGGTTAAATAGGGTCTCAAAGCAACAAAATGTGAGAAATTTCATTTCAACTCACAAAATAGGCCTATTTAGCCTCCTGGAAACTAAGGTTAAGATTGCCAAAATGGGCAGTCTTTACCAGAATCTGTGTCCTGGATGGTGTTTCACTACAAATAGTTGTGTTGTTGATCAGGGGAGGATTGTTATTGGATGGATGCCTAGTGCTTTCACTCTTAATGTGGAATTAATGACTGATCAAGTCATTCACTGTAGGGTGGGGCCTCAAGGTCAGTTGGATCCTTTCATGTGCACCTTTGTGTATGGTTCAAATGATAAAAAATATAGATGCTCTCTTTGGAAAACTCTTATTTACGTGAAGGTTGACATTCACTGGATAGTTTTAGGGGATTTCAATGTGGTCTTGAATATGGATGAGAGAGTGGGATCAGTGGTGAGAGTTCATGAAGTTGAAGAGTTCAGGGATTGTGTGGATCAATGTGGGCTTGCAGACATCAAACAGAATGACAGATTCTTTACTTGGACGAATAAACAAGATGGAGTTCATAGAGTTTTTTCCTAGATTGACAGAACTATGGCCAATGAAGGGTGGAGAGAGAGCTATGAGAATGCTATGGTGTTTTACTTACCAGAAGGTGATTATGACCATTGTCCTGGCATTGTAAGTATTCACAAGGGTCGGTAGGAAGCCTTTTAGATTTTTTAACATGTGGGCTATGGCTCCAGGTTATAAATCTATTGTTGAGAGAGTTTGGCAACATCCTGTCATGGGGGTGTATGATGTTTAAAGTCACTCAAAGGATGAAGCTGTTAAAGGGGGAGTTGAAGACTTTGAATAAGCAAGGATTCTCTAATGTGCAAGTTCATGCTATTCAAGCTGAACAAAGATTG
Source organism: Beta corolliflora (assembly GCA_947648045.1). Classification (NCBI taxonomy): domain Eukaryota; kingdom Viridiplantae; phylum Streptophyta; class Magnoliopsida; order Caryophyllales; family Amaranthaceae; genus Beta; species Beta corolliflora. The sequence continues at coordinate 1,108,089 of CANSZD010003457.1, read as the reverse complement.
TTGGCAATTCAAGAGCAAATGCATGCTAACTCTAGTGATAGTGATTTAGCTAGTGCTGAAAAGCAAGCTCAGGTGGAGTACAAGAAGGATCAGGATATCTATCTCTCTTTCTTGAAGCAGAAAGCTAAAGAAAGATGGATCAGTTTTGGTGATGATAATACTAAGTTGTTCCATCAATCTATCTAAGCTAGAAGAAATGCAAACAAGATATATGTTATTCAAGATGAGTGAGGTCAATGGATGAGAGAAGGGAAGGATGTTAATGCTGCTTTTGTTGATTATTATACAAACCTTCTTGGTGACAGATTAGTGAACAAATGTGAGGTCAAACCTCAAATTATTGGTGAAGGGAGGATCCTTACTGAAGCTCAACAACATTTGCTTCATTGTTCTTTCTCAGATTAAGAAATTGAACAAGCTATGTTTTCTATACCTAATGACAAGGCCTCAGGCCTAGATGGGTATAATAGCTATTTCTTCAAAGAGAGCTGGGATGTTACTGGAAGGGATGTAATAGCAGTTGTTAAAGATTTTTTCTGCACTGGGAAGCTTTTAAAGTCAGTCAATGTGACTTCCATCACTCTTATTCCTAAGATTTAGAGTCCATCCAGTGTTAGTGATTTTAGGCCTATCTCCTGCTGCTCTGTGTTGTATAAATGCATTACCAAGCTGATTTGCTCCAGTTTCAAGCTTGTGCTCCCTGATTTGGTGTCTTCTTCTCAAGGTGAGTTTGTGTCTAACAGAAGCATTTTACACAACACTCTTCTCTGTTAGGATATTATTGGTATGTATAGAAGAAGTTAAAAACATAAGTGTTGTTTGCTTAAAATAGACATTCAAAAGGCCTATGATACAGTTAGCTGGGAATTTCTAGAAGATATGATGCTTGCTTTGAACTTTCCTAGGTCCTTTGTTAAGCTAATCAGAACTTGTGTTTCTAGTCCAACCTTCTCTTTGTTGTTGAATGGTACCCCTACTGGTTTCTTTCACTCTAAGAGAGGGCTAAGACAAGGGGACCCCATGTCCCCCCCTCTTGTTTGTCCTTTGCATGGATTACCTCTCTAGGACCATGAGTTATATAGGGAAACAACCTGAGTTTAGATATCACCTTAGGTGTAAAAATTTAGGAATCAATCATCTATGCTTTGCAGATGATTTGATTATGTTTAGCAAAGGTGATTATAGATCCATCAATATGATCTTACAAGGCATTGAGCTATTTGCTGCTACAACTGGTCTTAAAGCCAATAAAAACAAGTTTGCATTCTACTGTTGTGGCATGGATCAACAAGTATGCCAAAGGATTTGTGATGTTTCTTGTTTCACTCAAGGTACTCTTCCTTTCAAGTACCTTGGTGTGCCTATGTCCACTAGAAAGCTGTCTGTTGCAGATTGTGAAAAATTGGTGGACAAAATGGTGTCAAGGATTCGAGTTTGGAGCACTAGACACATTTCATATGCTGGTAGGAGGCAATTAGTCAATTCAGTTCTGCTCAGCATAAGTGTTTATTGGTCTTAGATATTCTTGCTGCCCAAGGCTGTCATCAAACAAATTAATTCTATTTGCCGTGCTTTTCTATGGACTGGAACTTGTAATAGTTTTAGACCTGGTTATGTTGGATGGGATGATGATTGTAAACCAAAAAGTCATGCTGGACTTGGTTTCAGAAATCTTTTAGTATGGAACTCAACTATGTTTAGCAAGCAGGCTTGGAGTACAGCTTTAAAGGCTGATAACCTTTGGGTTAAATGGGTGCATTGTATGTACATCAAAGAGGGTCAGTGGAGCACTTTTGAAGCTCCACCCACAGCTAGCTGGGCTCTGAAATACATCTGCAAAGCTAAATTGGAGGTGTCTAGCAAGGAAATTAGGAGTGGGATGGCTATTTGCTTCTACCTTTTCAACTGCAGGAATACATAAACAGTTGCATGATAGTTGCAGTAAACTGGACTGGTGTACTGCTGTGTGGGACCACCATTATGTTCCAAAACATAGTATGATCAGCTGGTTAGCAATGCTTAATAAGTTGCAAACCAGAGAGAAGCTATATAACATTGGGATCTGCTCAATTGACCAGTGTCCTATCTGTGATAACAGTAAGGAAACACATGAGGTTTTTTTTTTGAATGTGAGTATAGCAAGCAATGTCTGGGGATTCACCCTACCACAAGGAACTACAAACAGCTATTTGCTTGGATTCAATGAAGAGCAAAAGTTAGCAAATTCAGGAAGCAGATAATGTATTCAAGTCTTGCTGCAACAATTTATATAGTATGGCAAGAACATAATAATGCTGTATGGAATATGCAGATTAGAAGTGTGCATAATAGTGTAGAAAGGATTAAATTTGCTGTTAAGAAAAGAAATCAGGATAGATTGCCAAAGAAGCTGAAAGCTTCTGATGGACAATGGTTTTATAGGTTGTAAATTGAGTCTGTTCTTTTGATGGCAGGGGTTCATACAATGTATAGAGTGTGTCTAGTTGGCTTGTTGCTTGGCCAACTTTAGGTTGTATTATTGTTTGTTGGTGCTTATACATTTACTTACCCAAAAAAAAGTTTTGGTTGTTGACTATATATTCACTTGATTTGTTTCCTCATTTGATAGTATTCGTTGTTTGAATTGATTGTTTTAGTTAGCAATTAATATTAGTTGTTTGTTAAAGATGAGTGGTTGTTTGCTAGTTATTTACTTGATTTAAAATAACTATCATTTGAGTCAAAAGACCCAAAAACTATTGCAAAAATATAATACTCTAATCAGAATTCTCCTCTGGTAGAAAAATTCTGAATCTTTTTCTTGCCATTATTATCAATCTCCTCTGGGATTTGGTGGGGTGCAAAGAGATGGCGAGGTATGATGTAGGTGAGGAGATGGTTGACTTGATGATGAGGTGGAACGATCTTGACAAAAAACTGGTGCAAAAAGGTAGTTATCTGATGTGGAATTTGTGGACAGAAAGAAACAAAATTGTGTTTGAGAATTGCTCCCAACCCCCTGCTGTAGTTGCACAACGTGTGGGGAGGCAGGTTGATGAATTCAACGAGTATACAACTCGTATTTATGGTGGTGGGCAGCAGCGAGTGATGGCAAGTTCGTCTCGTTGGTTGGCGCCTCCAAATGGAATTGTCAAACTGAATTCAGACGCAAGCATAGGTGAAGACGGATGGATCGGGCTTGGGGTCGTGGCTCGTGACTCTCGCGGCAAGATTCTGTTTTCGGCTGTGAGAAGGACTAAAGCATATTGGCCTCCGGAGGTAGCTGAGTGTAAAGCAGTTCATATGGCAATTCGGCTTGCAAAGTCGCATGGGATGCAGAGTGTGGTGATTGAATCTGACTCACAAATTGTGACTACAAGATTGTCAAGAGCGGCACTTTTCTTTTCGGATTTAGACTCAATACTTGGTGATGTTCTTGCTTTGTGTAGGGATTTTATTTCTGTTAACTTTATGCATGTTAAGAGAGATGGGAATACTGTTGCCCACAATCTTGCTAGAGTAGTGCCTTTTGGTGTTGAACAGTGTTGGGAGAATCACTGTCCTAGAGTAGTAGCTCCGTATGTACTCATGGACACTTTATCTCTTGGTTAATGCATTGCTCTTTTCCCCTCAAAAAAAAATCAATTAAAATATTAGAAATTTTTTTCTTTCTTTAATAAAATAGGCAGTTGAAGATTTGAAAAAAACAAAAACCTACCAAAAAAGCGGATCAGAAAGTGTCAATTGCCGAATACATTCGTGTAATGTGATGATGAATTATGTTTGCAAATTGTAAACAAAGTTTTGTGCTAATGCTCATGGTAATGAAACCTTTGTTGGATGTAATTTTAGAAAAATATAATATTTGACAATAAAATATTGAAGGAAGCAAGAGATGTTTGCGATGATGTAAGAACCAGTATTTGAGTGAGCATGTGCCATGTGGGTGGAAAATATCAACATTTTGGAGATATGTCCAGAACTACTCTCAAAGTCTCAAGAAAATTGTTGAAGGTTCTAGCAAGTGGCAGAGTAATTAATGTCGGCAAATATTAGGAAGCACCGACTCATTATATCTATAAGTATGTGTATGGACAACTCCTACAAATGATACTCCCACACAAAAAATATAGTTAGGGGCATGAGCTCACCATACATCATAGAGTGAGAGATATGTGAGACATGAGCTCACACACAAAAAGTATATGAGAGTTAGTTTTAGAAGGTGTGGAACAAGTGTCCTACCAAAATATATTGTTGTACAATTTTTAATGTAATGAATACTTTGCAATTTCAACAATATGTAGTTACTAGGATTCGAACACATGACCTTTGAAATGAAATGTGAGAGTTTAACCACTAATCCACTACAATTTCAATGCTTAATGTTTCAAAGTAAAATATAATAAAGTATTTAATTATATGTAATTATAAAGACATAAATAAACTTTTTGATCTCTAACACTTTTATTAAGTAATAACATTTTGTTACCCTAATTCCATTGAAATTGTTATTTTTATCCCCAATTCCATATAAGTTTTTTAAAAAAAACAATTTGTCATGCCATAACGTCCATTTTTCAATTTCGCACTAAATAAAATATTACGAAAAGCTAATAAAATTAAGTATGAGATTTATAAATAATAATATATGTTATGATTGTAACTGACCCGGGGCATCGCCCGAGCCAAAATAATAGTTATCTTCTCTAATGTGGTAAAATATGGTAATAAATTATATTTACAAAAATGTTTAGAGATACTTATTATGAACATTAACATACTCCCTCCGATTCCTAAAGATCCTCCCTCTTTCCGTTAAAGTGCGTTTTTAAAAGATCCTCCCTCTTTTACTTTATTCCTTATTTGGCAAATTTTTTCCCCTTTTTACCCTTTCATGTCCCTATCATATGGTCCACCATTACTTTATTGATTCAATTTTACTCCCTTTCTCTCTCCTACTTTACCCCTTTTTATTTGTTTATTTTCCTTAACCTCCTTTCTCTCTTCTACTTTACCCACCCCAACCCCATACAAATTGATCCTCCTCGGTATTTGTAGTAACAGTAACAAGAAGGATCTTTCGGAACCGGAGGGAGTATGAATTTATTTACAATTTTATGGTTAAATTCATCACTATATATATTTAGTATTCGCAACTAACTGGGACCTAATCAATGAAAAAATTAAGCTGGCCAAAAGAAAATTTATAGGTAAAATGACTAACCAGCAGGTACGTGATATCCGTTTTGTCTTAGTAGCCTAAAACAAAGAGCAACCTCGTAAAATTTACCATCACCATCTTTCAAGGTACAGAATTTTGCACGTAGCTTTTCTAAGGCAGCATTCATTTCTTCTCGGAAGTAATCTTCAAGACCTAATCTCTGGATAATATCTACCATAATTAGTTCCTCCAATTCAATGTAGCCCCTTGTTTTGCTTGTCATTATCTCCCTAATCTTCAGTACTCCATGCTGAAATCGTATCTCCTTCTAAAACATGTACACATATCCTAAATCCGTAAATTGCGTAGATTCAACGGCCGATTTATATATATACAGTAAAGATAATGGTAAAACATTTAATTTGTGTGCTATTTTAGGTACAAAAAATCTCTTACCGATATTTATACTAATGTCTCACACCTATCACCAAATATGTGGTTTTTTTTAAGTATCCATGTTGTAATTATTTATTGTAATCGATTTCCATCATAGGCATTGTTCTTAACCAATAAAAACAAGTTTATGGAAAGAAACGCCTTCTTAAATTGTATATACTTCATCTGTCTTAACCAATAAACAGAAGCTTTATTTTTCAGTTGGTTAGGAGGAAAATTTTGTTTGAATCACAACCCACATAATTTTTTGGTCTAATATTTGTGGGTCGTATAAGATAGGAATAGAGGGAAAAGGTAAGAGAATCCTTATTTTCAAGCACTTCACAACCATTGACGGAGCCACTTAGTAACAAATGTAGCACATTTTACCCCTAATTAAAAAAAGGATTTTTTGTCCATAACTACCTTACTGACACTCTTTTTTGTGAGAAACTACCTTATTTACAAAATTTTGTACAAAACTACCTTTGTTACGTTATTGTTTGTTGACCACTACCTATAAACTTTTTTCGACGTTTGACTGCAGTTTTCTGGTGAGTAAAACACATGTGCAGGTCATGTGACTTGTTATTTTCCTTATTTTATTCCCTTCTTCTATATTATTCCCCCCTTCTCCTTACCTAACTAAGGATATGCACATGGGTTTTGTACAAAATAGAAGGGGAATAATATAGGGAAAAAAAAAGGAAAAATAACAAGTCACGTGACCTGCACATGAATTTTACTCACCGGAAAACTACAGTCAAATGTCGGAAAAAGTTTTTAGGTAGTGGTCAACAAACAAAACGTAACAAAGGTAGTTTTGTACAAAATTTTGTAAATAAGGTGGTTTCGCAAAAAGAGTAAAGTAGCGCAGATTATGGACAAAAAGAAATATATTGTATTTGTGGTGAACTGTGCATTAACATAAACCCTAAACTCAACCGCTTCTCTTTTTTCTCTCTCCTCCTTTGGGTCCTTTTGATCCTCATTCCTAGGGGTGTAAGTAGATTGAACTGGATTGGACCTTGCCAAATCCAAATCCAATCCAATGTTTTTTTGGACTCGAGAAATTGAGTCCAAACCTCGATCTAAACTTTTTTTGTTCCAAATTCAAATCCGAAACTTTTTTTCTTGAGTTCGAATCCAAGTCTAGTCCAGTTATTTTTTTTTAGATTTAGGTCCACGATGTTTTCTCACAATTGAAATTTGAAAAACTAAACTTATTGCATCCATTCCATAAAGTAAATTACATACTTTTTTAAAGCCTATAATAAAATGCAAATTGTAAAATATAGGAATCAGTCCAAAATAACAATTAAAATACAACAAATAGGAGGATCATACACCTCAGACATCATCCATTCAATATAATTAGGGATGGCAGTGGGGCGGGTCAAGTAGGAGACCCGCCCAATCCCCGCCCAAGTGGGGTGGGGATGGGTCTAGGTTTGGCGGGGATGAGGCGGGGATGGGGATTAAAATCATACCTGCAATGGGTGGATGGAGCGGGTGTGGATTTTATGCTATACCTACCCCATCCCCGCCCCACTCCCGCCCGCTCCGCATATTTATTATTAAAATTCTATATATATACTTATATTATTAATAATTTTATCTTGCAAAATATAAATATGTGGGTATGACGTGGTTGCGAAGCGGGTGCGAATACCCATGCGGGTGGTGGGGCGGGGATGGGTCTAAATACGTACCTGGTGGGGCGGGGATGGGTCTGAAATTTTCCCTCCCACTAGGTGGTGAGGCGGGGATGGTGATGATAATTTTATGCGGGTGCGGGGTCATGTGGAGGTACCATCCTCCGCACCCGCCCCGCTCAATTGTCATCCCTAAATATTATCCAATTTGTATCAAGGATCAAGCACGACAACAATTAAGATTAATATTAAAATACAATTACTAACATCAGAATAAGAAAAGGAAAAATAAAATTGGAAAGCTTAAATTCAAGTGAAATACTATTAATAAAATGAAATTTGATACATACCTTGGTCTAAGTTGAGAGAAAACAGAGACATATATATATATATATGCTAAAAGATTTTTGGACTGGATTGGACTTATTGGATTCCAAAGGGGTGAGTCCAAATCCCAGTCCGAAAATTTGAGTCCGAGTCAGTCAATTGTTTTTAGTCGCCTGAAGTCCCGACAAGTTTGACTGGATAGATTGAATTACGACTTTTTCCAATCCACTTACACCCCTACTCATTCCTCATATTTTCTCTGTGACTCTCCATCTACTTCATTGACAAAGTGGTAGCCCTTCTTTTTTTATTTGATTGGATGAGGATGTCAACGGATTGGCTTTGAACCGGATACTAGTGGATACTAAATTAGATACGTATTTTTATGCATGGATCCAAATCTGTTTCGAATTCGCTGGATTGAACAAATTCATATCCATATCCAAATTCATTATTTGATGCATAGATATGGATCTGGATCCACATTATTTTTTTCACTTAAAAAAAAAACACCCAAATATTTTATTATTGTAAAAAGAAGTATCAATTATTTAGTTCACTTTACTATCTTAATCATCATAAAAAATATAATTTCATTTAACTATATATATGTTGATATATTTCAAAATAGAAAACGATCCACGAGTAGGATCCAGATCAATACTGCCATATCCTAGATCCAGATTCCATCCAGTTTCGCTTGATCCAGAATTTCATAAACCTAGATCCTATAAAATGGATTTAGATCCACGAATCCGAGTTTTATTATCATCCATAGGCTGGACTTGTCAGTAGCGATGGAGCCTTGTACTGGTGGTAATGGGTGGCTGGAAGGTAGCCTCGGTGGCTCAGCCAAATTGACAAGTGGGTATTATAAGATCCATCCTTTGACCAAATGGGTATTTAAAAAATATCAAGTACCACGTTGGTATTTTAAAAGATATACCCGATTACTATGCATGTGAGTAGGGCCGGTTATGGGCCTGTGCAAGCTGCCCAATTGCACAGGGCCCCGAAATTTTGGGGGCCCCACCAAACAAAAAAAACGCTTCATCTCTATTCTCCACCTTCAAATATGCTTTTTAATTTTCTCAACCTTCCATTAAGCTCCATTTAATTCTCCAGATTCTTCTCCTCCACTAATTATCAATTTCCATAAAAATTTAGAGTTTCTATAATCTATTATTCTGCAACTGTCATTAATTTTCTTGCTTTAACCAAAGTTTTCATTAATACTTTCAATCTTCCCCCTTCCTCTCTCAATCACAACGAGTATGAAATCAAGCCAAGAATTACAGTTAATGGAAAGATATCACCAAGCTTTTCTATGTCAAAAGGCTAAATTTATTATCCCCTATGTATTTCCACCTAATCTCAATAATTTCTCAAACAACCATTATACAAATCAGAATTTTAGTGGAAATAAATAATTCAGATTCAACCATTTGATTGATTTGAAGTACTCTCCAAGTCTCCAGTCCTCCATACTCCAATCTGGGCAATTTCAAGACTTTAATTGCATCACCAGATAATTTGCAGAAAATCACAGATTTTTGTTTGAAACTATTCCACAATTAGAAGCAGACTTCAATCTCGTATGTTGTTTTCTGTTCTTATTGTTCATTAGTGTGTATTTTTTTTCTGTTTGATTAAACATGGTGTAATTTCTTATATAATTAGTTGCACAAGTTTCTGAAACAGTCTCCAATTTTTGTTCTGGGTATATTTTGTAGCCTCACCTAATTCATGACTATAATGCAATTGTCACAATTATTGCAAATGCATTTAGTTTTCCCATATAGTTATAAGATTTTAAAAGATAATTATTTTTTGAAAGCACTAATGGATTAGTAGTGAAAGTGTTAGATATTCTGACTTTAGTTTGTTGTTTATCGTTTGCCAAATATGAAATGGGAATGGGAATATGAGATGAGAATGCTCCTGTCAGCTACACGCCTACACATATACTTTTGCAATATCTATCCATTTTTCTGGTTGAAATTTATGGGTTAGATAGTTTACCATTAATTTTGCCTTCTATGAAATACTTGTGCCAAATAATAAGATAAAATATTAATTATCGCACATTTATTTGTATTAGGGGCCTCATTTTAAAGATTAGAACAGGGCCCCCGAAATGTTTAAGACGGCTCTGCATGTGAGTATTCAAAAAGAAATCCTCCAACATTTGGTATTCAATAAAACTTCTTTTAATCATATGAATCCTTATTTTAGCCAACTTCTTTTCCGATCACTTATATTGTACAATTGCTTTTTCTTCTAACCATTTTTCTTTCATTTTCCCTTATTTCTCTCCTTTTCTCACTCTTTTTTCCCCTTATTTTCCTATTTGTGCATAGTTGTCACGAGAAAACATTAGACTTTCTTAACAGTCTTAGAGAAAAATAAGAAGAAAAAAAATAAAGTATTGATGGATTAATATTTAGCAAATCTTTTACGATTTTTATTATAATATCTTTTTAGAGAGTTTGAAACGATATTTGTAAAAGTATAAATAGAGGTGTACAAATAAATAAAAATGATTTAGTGTCGAATAAACTTATTTGTTTTTGTATTTTGTCATACTTTTACATGTTATATGTTAATAATATCATTTGACATTTATTTGAGACATTTATCATTGACATAAATAAATTCTAATGTAAGGGAAGAAACAGTAAGTAAAGAATAATTACATTACGAAAGATAAAAGAAAATCAAAAATATGAAATAAATAAAATCCATAAAAAGGGCTCAAATGGTTAGTGAAAGTGTTAAAATATTTAGAAAATTTCTAAAATACTCATATGCTGCAAGGAGATTTTTTAAAATATCCTTATGTTACTAATTTTTTTTAAGATATCCACATAATTAAAGGATGTATTTTAAAATACTCTAACAATTTAGCATCGGGGACTCTTGTGAGGAGTGGACAGTGGTTGGCTGCTTCGCTTGTGCAGTTTTTATGCAGTGTAGATGAAGTCAGTTTCTTCATCCTTTTTTTCTCTTGAATTCATTTCATTTGTTTTTTCACCTAAATTATAATTGTAAATTCAAAGATTTTGTGTTTATGTATTTGTGAATTGTGATTAATGAATTTGAATTTGTGGATTTATGGATTTAGACGAACTGTGATTTTGTGAATTGTGAGTTTTCAAAACTAAGAAGAATAAACAAGAGAGCCATGTTTCTGGTTTTCTACTTTTTTTTTTATGAAGGACACAAAATGAAAGCGGAGATAATAGTAATCTAATAATGTCTTCTCCAACTCAACCAAGCTAACAAAATTCTTCTACATAAATAATTGTAATCTAATAAGATGATCAATTACAATTTGTAGAATTCAACATAAACAATTGTAATTTTCTTTTAATACAATATTTATAGGTTGTTTTTGAATTTTATAACTTTTTAAATTTAATTTGGTTGACAGGATTTTATTTTAGGTATACGATATTATGACAATATTACACTACCTCTTACTCAAAATCTTGGATCCCACTGCACACAGCCAGACATAGCCATGAGGCCCATGACCCAATAGAAACCCTTAAAGACATATTTTAGAATTTTTTCCCTAGATATTGCCAAAGTGAGTTTTAATTCCTTCTATGCACCAAAGTTAAAATTAATTCCATGCATACTGTCCACGCCAGCGTGGACGCAAATAAATTTTTTTTTTTTTTTTTTTTCTTCAGACAAAACCGCTACTGGAAGTCGCGGTTTACCACACATTAAACTGCCAACTGAAATAAGGAAAACCGCCATTTAGAATAGCGGTCTAGTAGATTGAACCGCTACTTAGAGTAGCGGTTTTGTATGAAGAACATCAAAAAAAAATATCAAACGCGTCAGTCGTCATCCACAGACCACAACCACTGGTACCCTTCACCATGATAATACCGGAATCCATTGAATCCAGCACCACCATCACAAGCGTCGTGTCCACCAAGCACCCCCCTTCACCGGCGCTGCCTTAGGACATCTGTCACTGAACCACCAAACAACTACCAATTGTCCACCCCACTAACCAAACAACCAACAATAATACATGAATACATCCACCCCAACGACACTGCCACAACAACCAAACACGGTGAAACAACCACTGCCATCAACACACACTCTCAGTTCCACAAGAGAGGGAGGTGGGAGAGAGATGCATAATTTGACCATGAAAACTCTGGCTTCGACAACTCAATGATCAAATTCAACTCCCAATTTTACAAAAATCCAACTAAAATAAGCAATAGAATATCTTGATTATCAATCATTCAATCAATTATAACTATAAACTTCATTTAGGGTTGATAATTTTGAAAAAATAAATCACAAACTGACCCAGGTTCATGCAATGTGGCGGCGACGAGAGAAGCGATTGGGGGTTGTAGCATTGGTAATTGGTATTGCGAATTTGTTGTTGTGAATTTGTTGTTGCCAATTGTAAAGCTTAACACTGCTATGATATATAATTCCCAAAAGAAGAAGGTGGTTGCAGTGGTTGCTTCTAGTGTTGATTGGGGTTGCCCGCAAATACCATCTAGCATTCATTCATAGATTGTTGTGAATTTGATGGTTGATTTTGACTACCAAGGATCTTTGTTGGAATGCAGCAACCATGTGATTGTAGTTGAGGAGTGGCAACGTAGGATAGTGGTAGAGTGGGGAGAAAGAGAGGAGAGAGAAATGGGTATACAAGAGTATGTGAATTGTAAATCTGTAATCTATGCAAGCCGCTACTCACACTAGCGGTTATCTTCATGCTCCCCAAATCTGATTTGTGGTTTAGTTAATGACAAGTCGCTATTTAGGTTAGCGGTTTATCTCATATAACCGCTAATTTAGGGCTCGTTCGTTATCGTTTTTTGTTTTCAATTTTCAGTTTTTTTGAAAATTAAAAACAAAAAACACAAAACCTGAAAAAGTGGTTTACACTTTTTAGTTGTCTTTAAAAACATCAAATAAAAAATTTTAATTTTCTACTTGTGTCTCTACGTGGACGGTAAGATGCATGAATTAATTTCAATATTGATGCATAGAGAGAATTAAAACTCCCTTTAACAATATCTATAGAAAAAATTCACATATTTTACGATACATACACCAAATAAACAATTTCAAACAAAAGAGAGAAAAAAAAACCTAAACATAACCAGGATTAAGTTACTTTTATTATATTCTTCATTATTATTATTATTATCAAAAATAAATTAAGTTTATCAATATTAAGTGAACGAAAACAAACTTTTAGCCCACCAAAGATAATCAATTTAAACGGGGAATGATGAAACTTAACTGTACGTATTTTGCTGTCCAAATTAAACAAAAAGAAAAGAACTTAACTGCATTTGGGGTGTGATGTCCACTGAAAGAGCTCTCCATCAGAGGAAAAGTACTAAAACTATTCGTACAGCAAGCAGCTGCAATAAGTCCACTATTTCTAATCTTTATTTGCGCTTCTGTTTTTGGGGTAACTAAGAACGCAGTTGATTGGGCTGCAAAAATGGTGGTTGCAAGAACAATAGACGTAACCATGATTGGGAATTTCCTCTCCTGGGCTTTTTAATGAGATTTCGCACCACCAATTCAGCATTTGGTGAATGTGATGATGTCGGAAAAAAGTATATTCAGCCTGTGCCCATAAATAAGTGGTCCAAACTAGTACGATGCATCACGCATGCATACGAGTAAATCATTGGAAAATTTTAAAGAAAAACTTAATTCAAGATTTATTGGGCCATTGATTAAACATAGGTGGTTCAATTGTTATGAGGATCATGAGCCACAAAAATAAAGTTGAACACGATATACTCCCTCCGGTCTTTATTAGTTTACTCGTATTCCTTTTTGGAAGGTCTCTTATTAGTTTACCCCATTTCTTTTGTTTCTATTTTTGGAATGGAACCACTAACTTTCCATCACACATATTAATATAAAATAATAGTTTCTCTTTTTTTCTATGTCCCACAACATTATTTCTCCTAAAACTCTGTGCAAAAGAAACGGGTAAACTAATAAAGACTGGAGGGGGTAATAGGTTGGGGTGTAGCCGTGTATGTAGATTATTGGACTGGATTAGATTTTGCCAAATCCAAATCCAGTCCAAAATTTTTTAGACTCGGAAAATTGAAACCAAATCCGATGAAAACTTTTTTCGAGTCCAGTCCAGTTCAGTTCGAAACTTTTTTCTTGAGTCTAAATCCAGTCCAGTCCAATTATTATATATAATAATTTTTTTCCGATTTAGGTTCACAATATTTTCTCACGATTGAATCATTGAAATTTGAAAAATTGGACTCATTACATCCATTCTACAATGTAAGTTACATACATCTTTCATTATGTCTTATAAAATTATATTTGCAAAATATAAAAGGCGTCAAAAGGTTTACAGTAACTTTTGTCTATTCAGTTCTCACTAGACTTTTAGAGGGTAAGTGAAAATTTTGGCGCCAAGTAAAAGAATTTAGAGAAGAAATGTTAAAAAGTCTAAAATGTCAACAAAAATGTTAAAGAAATTTATTTTAAATATATATATATATATATATATATATATATATATATATATATATATATATATATATATATATATATATATATATATATATATATATATATATGTGTGTGTGTGTGTGTGTGTGTGTGTGTGTGTGTGTGTGTGTGTGTGTGTGTGTGTGTGTGTGTGTGCAGACTTGACTTATTGGACACCAAACCGTAGAGGTCCAAATCCAATCCGAAAATATATGGACTCGAAAATTTGAGTCGAGTTCGGTCCCAAAGTATTTTTCAATCCAATCTAGTCGGATAAATTTAGGCTGGATTGGATTGAACGCTGAACTTTTCGCAGTCTACTTACACCCCTAATAATATGCGGAAAAATACTATAGGGAAATTTCCTCAGGTACCCCTGAGGTTTGGCGTAATTCCCAAGATACCCCCACATTTGGGGAATTCCTCAGATACCCCTGAGGTTTGTGTTTGGGCTCAAGATACCCTTACTAATAACGGCAGGCTAACGGACGTTAGTTTTTCTCTTTCTCTATTCCATTTTCTCTCTCCTCCCACCACCCTCCATTGATGAACCTTCAAGCTTTCTCTCTCCTCTCCATCTTCATCTTCTTCATCTCTCCTCCCATCTTCTTAGGACACGTTTGGCACTCCTAGTGAAAGTTCGGCCCACAACATTTCAACCCACCACAAAAGATCTCACATTTCCAATATAAAAAAATTTCCCGGTAATCCAAACAAACCTCAAATTTCCGCCATTGTTAAATTCTTACTTTCTCTCTCCTCCATGAAGCAAACTGGACCGCAATGATTGGCAGCAACAGCTCCGAAGAAGCTACGACAACACGAACAGAACTCGTGGCAGCAGCATCCACGAAGCAGAGAAAAGAGGAAACAGAGGCATCCACCCACAACCCTTACTAGATGAGAGAAAAATTGCGAGCAAGAACAAGAACAACCACCGCCATTGAAATTGGCAGAAGAGGAGATGTATGAGATAGAGAAGAAGTAAGATTGAGGGTTTGGGATTTTCTTTTTTTTTTTCCAGTAATGGAGGAGAGAGAAAGTAAGGGGTTAACAATGGGGGGTGTGGTTAGGGCTTTAGAGTGGGGTGGGAGGAGAGAGAAAGCTTCCATGTTCATCAATGCAGAGGATGATGGGTGGAGAGAGAGAAAGAAAATTGGGGAGAAGGAGAGGAAAACCCTAACGGCGTTAGGTTTCCATCCATATTAAGGGTATCTTGAGCCCAAATACAAACCTCGGTATCGAGGAATTCCCAAATGTGGGGGGTATCTTGGGAATTACGCCAAACCTCGGGAGGACACGAGGAATTTCCCTATATATATATATGTGTGTGTGTGTGTGTGTGTGTGTGTGTGTGTGTGTGTGTGTGTGTGTGTGTGTGTGTGTGTGTGTGTGTGTGTGGGGGGGACCGAATTGGACTTATTGGACACCAAACCGGTGAGTCCAAATCCAGTCCGATAATATTTGGACTCGAAAATTTGAGTCCGAGTTCATTCCAAGTATTTTTCAATCCAATCTAATCAGATAAATTTAGACTGGACTGGATTGAACGCTGAACTTTTCGCAGTCTACTTACACCCCTAATAATATGCGGAAAAAATAATAGTTTAATATCATGATGGCAAATACTTACATGCCAGCAATATACCATCTAGAAGAGTTGTTACTAGAGTGCATTGTTGGAATTGAAATAGATTTTAACAATTGTATTTTGGTAATTTCGCAGGCTGACGGTCCCAAAGTAAAAGTAAGCTCATACTAAATCACGGTACGAAATTTATAACTTTGACACCTATACCAAATTTACTCTTACGATCGATACAAAATTTTAACTTGGTACCAAAGTGAAAATTTTGGTACCAAATGGACTGGGATTTGGTATAAACTTATCTAATCTCCAACCTATATATATAATTACCAAAATACCCTTATTTGGAGATTTCTAGAAGACTTCAACAATGAGTCATCTAATCTTTCTCAATTCAGAATATGCAAATAAAAGAGTCCAACATAATCAATGAAGAGCATGTAGTAAAAGTAATCAACTACTAATCTCTATTATATAAGGGAAGGGGGAGGAAGATGGTGTCACCCTACAAAAGTCTAATTTACCCTTAATGAATTTAAATGGTTATATATATTAAATAATATGTTCTTCTTCTTACTTGCCATATATATTTAATGAACAAGTTAACAATGGAATTGAATTTGAAATTTGAATTAAATATTAAATTAAAGAGAATGATTTCCTCTTCTTACATATATGTGAAAAACTTGGTCAAAAATTAAATTGACAATATAACTTGATTGATACAATCAGAAGAAAAAAAACTTGAATTTCATATTAATAATCATATTGATAATATTTTAAAACTTAGATGTTGTTTATTATTTGGTAATCTCTATTATATAAATCAAACTCCTCCACTTTATTAATATTCAACGATTGAACCTCATACACAAAAATTTCCAATTTATTTGAGCACAAGCTTTCTTCTGCTTTATATTTCCTTCTCTCAATACTATTTGGATAATGATGAACAAATAACTAAAAAAATCAATAAACATTGATTTAAGAAGAACATATTTAAAAAAATAAAATTAATTATAAATATATGTTCGAACCAAAAAATTTGTAACAATAATAAATAACTAATTAAAAAAAACGTTAATATGACTCGCAGTCTCGCACGCAAGCGTGCAATAAAATCTAGTATAAAATATGGAATCAATTAGAGGCTCCAAATATGTTAGGCCCTGTTCTTTTGAACTTATTTTGGCTGAACTGAACTGAACTTATTTTATTTTTGCTGAACTGAATTTATTTTTGCTGAACTAAACTTATTTTTATTTATTTTTGCTGAACTGAACTTATTTTTACTTATTTTTGCTGAATTGAACTTATTTTGGCTAAACTGAACTTATTTTTGCTGAACTAAACTGTATTAACATAATATTATCAATACTTATTATTATAATAATCAATAAATATTAACATAATATTATCAATACTTATTATTATTATTTTATTATTTTATAATAATAAATAATAAATAATAATAATAAATAATAAATAATAAATACTCCCTCTGTATTTTTTTATCTTTCCTAATTTGACTTTACACGTTTGCCAATGCACTTATTCAACTTTAAATATCTTTCATTACATATTAGTAAAAATTATAATGATTGAATATTAATAAACTACTCATTGAGACGAATCAAATAAGACCCCAAATGACTATATTTTTTCTTATATATTGAGAAGAATTTAAAAGATTCTCTCTAATTGTGAATAGTGTCAAGATTCCAAGTGAGAAAGATAAAAAAATACAGAGGGAGTAATAAATAATAAATAATAAATAATAAATAATAAATAATAATAATAATAAATAATAAATAATAAATAATAATAAATAATAAATAATAATAAATAATAAATAATAATAATAAATAAATAAATAATAAATAAATAAATAAATAAATGATAATAATAATAATAATAATAATAATAATAATAATAAAAAATAATAATAAATAAAAAATAAAAAATTATAAATAATAATAATAATAATAAATAATAATAAATAATAAATAATAAATAATAAATAATAATAAATAATAATAATAATAATAATAATAAATAATAAATAATAAATAAAAATAATAATAATAAATTAATAATAATCAATATTAAATAATAAATAATAAATAAAAAAATAAAAAATAGAAATTCATCGTTATTATAATTATAATATTAATAATAATAACAATATTAATAGTAATATTGAAAACAAAAATAATAATTACAACATTAAACAAGACTGAACTTATTTTTGCTGAACTGGACTTATTTTTGCTAAACTGAACTTATTTTACTTATTTTTGCTGAACTGAACTTATTTTTGCTGAACTGAACTTATTTTTACTGAACTGAACTTATTTTTGCTGAACTGAACTTATTTTTACTTATTTTTGCTGAAAATAAGTCCAAAAGAACAGGGCCTTAGTCCACATCAAACAATCTCCATTATCACCGACTCCCCGTTGGGGGATGATAAACCACTAATGGATAGTGGATTACCAATCCACTATCCAGGGTATAATAGCAAATTCGCGTTGGTAAAAAGGTGAAGCAAATGTGTGTGTTTCTTAAAAGTGAAAAGCAATTTTCTCTTTCATCTGTACTCTCTACTCTCTACTCTCTCCTCTCTCCTCTCTCCTCTCTCCTATCTGAAAAGCGACATTTACATCAGGGTAATCAGCGCCACTTTCCTTCTTTGATGTCCATCAGCGCCACTTTCCTTCTTTGATGTCCAAACTCTTATTTTCCAGTTTTCTATCCTTTAAATGATATATTTTTTCAATTCTCAAAAGGAAACTAATTAATAACATTGCAATTTGTATCGATTATAAATTGTAAAACGAAGTACTATTTTTTTTTTAAAAAAATGACCAATTGCTATATTTTTTCATGTTCTATAAATAGAGTCTAATATTGAGATATTTCCAAAAACATTAATTTTATGTTTATTTCTCTCCTTTCAAAAAAAAAAGTTTATTTCTCTATTTCAAAGAAATATCTTGTTTTTCCCACACTTTTTATCACCAACAAAAATACTTCCTCCATTTTTTTAGTTCTACCATATGCTCTTTGCACGTTTGCCGACGCACAACTTTGAACAATTATACATTTAATTAGGTATAAGTAAAAATTATAATTCGCTGATATTTTGAAAAGATATATCGAGACGAATTCAACGAGATCCCACGTAATTATGTTTTTACTTATGTATGAATAACACAAGATGGTCAAATAGGATTTGTGAATATTGTCAAAAATCAAAATGGTAAAAGTAAAAAAGACGGAGGAAATATATATATGTCTTAAGTCATTAAGAATTAATTAAGTTGCTATGTACTTTTATTATTTTTAAATGTGTAATGTAATTCTATATTTATGTGTACTTATTGTTATTTAGTGCAATCTTTCGTAATTAGTATTTTCTATGACTATATTACCTAAACTGATACTATTATCCAATTTAGAATACGATTAGTTATCAAATTATCGTATTACTTAATTATACAGGATACTAAATGATATTAAAGATATTAATTTCTCTAATATGAGATCATCCAATGGATATACTCTTAACATTCATTGTGGGGTCCATTATCCCATGCCCTTCGCATCTTACCTTCCCGACTTTGCTCTTCATTGCTTTTGTCATACTTCCTCCATTTAAAAATAATTGCATCATCAGCATAGTGTTTACCATTTACTCCCTCCGTTTCTTTTTAATTTACTCACTTTACTTTAGGGGAGAACCAATGAGAAAGTACAAAAGTATAAGAGATAAACTGAAAAGGTGGAGAGAGAAACTAAAAAGTGAGAGAGATAAACTAAAAAGTAGGTTAAAATATTAAAAAGTGGATGTCATAGGTGGAAAAAGAGGAGAAAGTAGATGAGACATGTTACCAAGAATAGAAAAAGCAATAGTGTGTAGATTAAAAGGAAACAAACCAAAAAGAGAAGCGTGTAGATTAAAAAGAAACGGAGCGAGTACATCTTACACTTTGATAGTCTTTGGTTATTTATATTTTAGAAAAAACATAGTCATACGAGATCTTGTTAGATTCGTCTCTCTCTATATATATTTTTAATATCAACTTTTACATTTTTTTACTTATTGATAATCAAATATATAAATGTTTTCAATCATGTATCGGCAAGCGTGTAAACATAAAATGTGCAACTATTTTTAAACGGGAGAAGTATATCGCTCCTTTCGTTACCATGGATCCCCCTCATACTCTAAAAAAAGTGGGCAAACTAATAAAATACGATAGGAGTAAGTAATTGTATTGCCCTGAAATTGCTTACCATATAGGAAAAATTAACTTCCAATTAATGTAAACACTCTTGACGACGCTAGAATAGTCGTCCTACTACGATATTACAACCATTAAGCGTCACGAGTATGCTCCCAATAAGACGATATTAATAACGAGTTAACTACCTTCCAAGGACCTAAAATATTCATCTTTTTCCGTTAAGGACCTAAAGTAATTTTTTGCTCCTAAGGGATCAACACTAACGGACGTTAACCTATTTGCTTAAACTAATAGCAAACTTAATAATGAAATACAATAGTATGAAAAGGAAAGAAAACTAAAGCTTCCTTTACAATTTTCTACTCATTGTGAGAAAAGATTAGTCACAAGAAGAGGAAAAATCACTTTCTTCATCAAAAGAAACTCATTCATCTTTGTTTATATGTTCATCAAAGCCCATTTGTGAAGGTGAGAAAATTCAATTCCTTTACTATCATATAATTTTTTTTTGCTTATATTTTTGCTATCTCTTCTTGGATTAATTCTTATTTTCTGTAAAAATTATATGTATGTGCCATTAAATTGACTGAAAAATATGATTAATTAAGATGTTACTTTGTGCTTAGATTTAAAAAAATTGATTTGAATTTTATCTTGAAATTTTTGGTGAGAAATTTGGAACCTTGCCGAAAGAAAGAGAATACCTATACTTAAAACTAAAGCAAGTATGATGCTCATGAATAAGGTTGAAAAAAAAAACAAGAAGAAGACGATTTAGCCTAGGAAATCATTTAGCAGTGCACTAAACAAACGAAATAAATGAAAATTTGGATTAAGGAGCTTTATAATTTTTTAATCAAGCATCACATGTTGTTTCCCAACACCAAGTGAAAGCAGGTGTTGGCTTTTTGTGCTAACATATAAAATTCACGTTTAATTAGTTTCATGTTCTAATTGTGTATTCTTAAACTCTATTTTCTAGTTTCATAGCTTAATAGTTTTGTTTTGTTTTTCAGAAAATTTTAACTTAATAGTTGATTTTTTCTATTAAATTAATTTTTCTGTTTTTGGTGTTTAATGGTGTTAACGGTGTTAAGTTATGTTTTTAAGTAATCCCTTGGAGGAGCAAAAAATTACTTTAGGTCCTTAACGGAAAAAAGATGAATACTTTAGGTCCTTGGAAGGTAGTTAACTCATATTATAACCCTTTATAATCAGTAACTAGTATTTTAACCCGGGCGATGCCCCGTCAGTTACAATTATCAAATATAATAAATTATTCATAAATTTCATAATTGATCTTATTAGCTTCTCGATATATACTTTTAGAATATCAAATTTTTAATAATATTAGTACAAAATTAGAGTTATTAATGCTCAAACTGTATTTAGATAAAAACAGCGGTCTAGCTTAAACAAACAGTGGTTCATGCAGGAGGCCACTTTGGTTGTCCATGTTGACTATGTATTAGAGTTGCATGAACGTAGTGAATAATAGTATGAAGATGGTTTTGGAGTACATAAATACACTAAATATAGGGGAAAATCGCGGTTTTGCATACACAAACAGTGGTTTATGCAGATGGCCACTTTGGTTGCCCATGTTTACTAGGTATTAGAGTTGCATGACAGTAGTGTACTAGTACACACATGGTTTTGGAGTACACAAACTCTCTATATCTATATCTACACAAACCCTATATCTAGACTAAAACCTCGGTTTACCATACATAAACAGTATTATAGTATGAACAAGGTTTTCCAGTACATAAACACAATATATGTGGACAAAAATAGAGGTTTAGCATACACAAACAGTGGTTTATGCCGATGGCCACTTTGGTTGCCCATGTTTACTAAGTATTAGAGTTGCTTGAACGTAGTGAATAATAGTACACACATGGTTTTGGAGAACACAAACTCTTTATGTATAGACAAAAAACAGCAGTTTAGCATACATAAACAGTGGTTTATGCAGAAGTTCACTTTGGTTGTCTATGTTGACTATGTTGTCTAATACCTAGTAAACATGGCCAACCAAAGTGGCCATCTGCATAAACCACTGTTTGTGTATGCAAAACCGCAATTTTCTCCTATATTTAGTGTATTTATGTACTCCAAAACCATGTTCATACTATTATTCACTACGTTCATGCAACTCTAATATGGACAACCAAAGTGGCCTCCTGCATAAACCACTGTTAGTTTAAGCTAAACCGCTGTTTTTGTCTAAAAAATATTAGAGAAATTCTAATATAGTTAACGTCTTTATATCGTATTAGTGCATTTTAATAATCAATCATAATCTAAATTGGATAATAGTATATTTTTTGTAATTTAATCACATAATATAATAACAATAACAAAATATTGAATTAAGTAATAACCACACATAAATATAGAATTACATTACATATTAAACAATAATAAAAAATAGCAAAACTTTATTAATTCCTGTCTTGCCTAATTTAAGCCAAATAATTAAGCTAGATAGATATGTCATCTGCTTTTTTAGTTCTAACATTTTGACTTTTGACATTATTCACAAATTCTATTTGATCATCTTGTAGCATTTATACATTAGGAAAACGCATAGGCCTTGTCCTGTTCGACTTAATTTTAGTCCTTATCAGAAAAAATTAAGTTCAGATTAGGACTAATAAGGTCTAGATTGAGATACGTTTAATTTAGCAAAAATAAGTTCTAATAAAAACTAATAAGGTCAAATAAGTTCAGATAAGTTATGACAAGGTCTAACAAGGATTAATAACTTAGATAAGTTTAGGTAAGCAAATATAAGTTGAATAGAACAGGTCCATAGTCATGTGGGATCTTGTTGGATCCGTCTCGATAAATATTTTCAAATATAACTTGTTATCCCTTACAAAATATTAGCATGTACAGGGGATATATACATGGTATATTATCCCTTACAATATATAATCCCGTAATTTGGTTTATATCATGGTTTTAGTCATAGTTTGGGCGTATATAATGGTGACATTGTAGATTTTTACATCCTTATATTAGGGTTTAATTCCCTCGGGCCCAACCACGTTTTGACTATGGTAGGTTCTACATCTTGACCACTGGCCCACTCCTCAAACAAGTAATCCCTCTGTTTTTTTTTATCTTTCTCACTTGAAATCTTGGCACTATTCATACTTAGAAAGAATCTTCTCAATTTTTTTCAATTTATAAGAAAAAATATAGTCATGTGGGGTCTTGTTTGATTCATCTCAATTAGTACATTATTAATATTCAATCGTTATAATTTTTACTAATATATAATGAAAGATATTTAAGTTTAAAGAGGTGCATTGGGAGACGCGCACAGAAAAGTGAGAATGATAAAAAAAGGAGGGAGTATCTAACAAAACAATCTTCTTTGATCCTAACACGTTTAACATTTGGTGATGCCAAACTCATTTACTTGGGAACCGACATCATGATAAGAGATTTGGAAGGGCGCGGATGTGTCGTCGTTCACCGCACCCGGTCCAAAGATAAAATTTCTCCTACTCTCTTTTACACTAAGGTAGTATAATGGAAGTAGGGGTCGTATCCACAGGGAAACAGGGACGAGTTTAATATTCAGCGTGATTCGAAACCTAGATTAAGCCAAGGGCCGAGAAACCTACTAATAATTACAAAGGGGGGTTTCAAGTTGATTTACTAACAAACTACAACTAACTAGCATATAAACAAAATGAGAAATCAATATGGGAAGATCTTGAATCCGATTAACATTCACTTCAATTCATTATCGATCATTGAACATCCACTCTAATTATTTCCATAATTATCTATTGTCGAGAATTAATCTCGTGTTCTCCTTATTCTTAGTTGAATAGCACGATCAGCATGACTATAAAACCCTAACCAAAGGATAACCTAGTCCGATAGCGGCTAAGTTCAATCCAATAGCAAAGAATAAACACGAGAGAACCAACGGACACACTAACACCATACAAGCGATAAACATTCAACAGTTAATTCAATTTCCCCAAGAAATAACCAAGATGATCAGCATCTAAGCTACTCCCTAGTTTGCTACCAATTGATAAAAGAATAAAACAATCCGATTCTATTCTTAAATCTAGCATTAGATTAATTACACAATCAAACTAGCAACGTTCCTAGCATAATCATGCAAAAATCATAGAAAGCAAGCATAGAAATTAAACCATAATCAAAGGAAATAGAAAGAGAGGAAAGATCTCACAATAATGCTTGAAGCTCCATATTAATCTCGTTCAAGAACGGTTCAAGCTACAATCGGAATAGCATAAGCCAATCCCGTAATTGAAATCTACAAAAACTAAACTAGAAAATAAAAACTAAAAGTGAAGACAACAAGAGAGGAGTGGAGTTTTGGAGACTCCCTCTCCTTGTGGTCTGCGCCCCCTAGGTCCAAAAACAACTTTAGTATTTATACTAAAGCTCAAAAATCAGCCGACATTTAGACCGACCTAGGGGTCGCGAGGTGCGAGTCTGGTCGCACCGTGCGAAGGGTGTTCTGCCTTCCAACATGAGCTGAAGCCCAGCGCCAAACCAAGCAGGTCGCACCGTGCGAGATTACTCGCGAGGTGCGAGCAAGGAGGTCGCGAGGTGCGACCTATCTCGCGAGGTGCGAGATGCTTGCGCTGGGCTGGCGATGCTTCGCGCGCTGGGCGAGGCTGCTGGGCGAGCATGCGCGCAAGGCTTGCGGTAGCTTGCTTGCGATGGCCTGGGCGTGCGGTGTTGCTTGGTTGTGGCGATGCTTGTGCCGGCTTGGGTCTTCTTTGCGATGGGCGAGCTGGGCTGCTGCTTGGGCGAGCATGCGATGCTTGGGCTTTGCTCGGCTCAAATGCACTTCACCTTGGAAGCTCGGAATATAAGACGTTAACACCAATTATGTCGCAAAGCTCCGAACTACCGCTAAAGGTTAAATAAAACACGAACGTTAACAATTACAATCAAACCCTTAGCAAAGTGCACCCAAAGTTACGTAAATACTACGTGTAACTTGAGCGTATCAAATACCCCCACACTTGAACTTTACTCGACCTCGAGTAAACTCAAAATGAGGATCACCAAATAAATCATCACCCAAGCTAACGACACCAACCTACACTCCCCATCAACTACACCATCATTATCACATCTTAACAAAATACGCTCAAAACCTAAACGTAAGGGATGATGATTCCCCCACACTTAGATTCAAGCTACTATCAAAAATACAGACGCGACAACAATAATCACCAAACTACAACCAAAATGTGAGCTCAAATCCTGAAGGATCTCAAAGGAGTTGAACCCACTCCAACGCCACAATCAAAATGACAACTCGCCTAAAACCTCAAAAGATAAACTAAAACTACTACTACAACAACTAATTTAAAATAGCAAGCCATGGAATGAAGACAAAAAGGGATAAATTCCATGCTTACTCCCAAAAACAAACAATCAACCAAAAGAATGTGAAGGCCAAAATAAATCTTCACAAAATCAAGGATGAAATAACCAAACCAACCCGAAAACGCTTTCAACCTTATGACACCATCTCCGGCAAATGAGTTTTCAAAGTGTATAATTCTCTCTTAATCTCTCATTTTGCCTAGGAGCCCTTTCGGGTTTTCATCCTAGCTTCACACATTTCTTTTTGGTTGCATCTCACCATCTTACCCGCTCAATATAAGCCACTTTTGTGCATAGGTTGCCCTTTCGGGTTTTCAACCTATCCGGGCCCCCATTTTTGCCTGAGTCGCCCACCCTTGTGGGTTTTCAACTCAGCGGGTTTCTTTTCATCACTTTTTTTTTATTTTTTTGTTTTTCTCAATTTTTTTTCATTTTCATTTTTTTTCAAATTGAAAGTAATATATACAACATAGATACATGAGAATGAGAATACCCTCCCCCCTACTTAAACTACACATTGTCCTCAATGTGTCGACAATTAAAAGAAAAGAGATAAACTGAAAAAGGGGGGAAATTTGAAAATCGGGTAAATCGAAGATCGAATGCTCAAAACTCATGAAAAGTAATCCGTCAAACTCAAACTTCTTAACAACACCAACTCAAATCTCATAACTCAACTCACAACCCTCTCCCTCGAATCACTCAAACAAATGACAAGTTCAAAAGTTTTGAATTTTTGAGATTTGCACCTAGCTTAAGAGATCGAAAAGATACATTAACAATCTCAATCCTCTAGTGTTACCAACTCCTAGCTATTGAAGTCCTCCCAACGGGTTTTCTTTTGTGGATTTTGGTTCCAAGCGGATTAAGATGTGTTGTGGTTCGTTTTAGTGGGTGGGCGGTGGGTGAAATAAAATTTGTTGTGGTGGTAGAAATTTGATGAGAAAATAAAGGAAAAGAAAGAAAATAAAAGGGATCTCGGGTTGCCTCCCGAGAAGCGCTGTTGTTTAAAGTCGTGAGCTCGACTTAGTACCTTAAGCTTAATCAGTGGGTTGTGCTCCATGTGTGACAATGGTGGTTCCATGTCAATCTCCACTTCAAGTACCTGCAAAATTGATTGAGAAGAACCCTTGCAATGCATTGTTAGCGCTATGAGTGTCAACAAAAAACAAAGAGCACAAACAATACCATCCAAAAATCACGCTAAGTATAAACAAGTAACACCGTTTCCCCGGCAACGGCGCCAAAATTTGGAAGGGCGCGGATGTGTCGTCGTTCACCGCACCCGGTCCAAAGATAAAATTTCTCCTACTCTCTTTTACACTAAGGTAGTATAATGGAAGTAGGGGTCGTATCCACAGGGAAACAGGGACGAGTTTAATATTCAGCGTGATTCGAAACCTAGATTAAGCCAAGGGCCGAGAAACCTACTAATAATTACAAAGGGGGGTTTCAAGTTGATTTACTAACAAACTACAACTAACTAGCATATAAACAAAATGAGAAATCAATATGGGAAGATCTTGAATCCGATTAACATTCACTTCAATTCATTATCGATCATTGAACATCCACTCTAATTATTTCCATAATTATCTATTGTCGAGAATTAATCTCGTGTTCTCCTTATTCTTAGTTGAATAGCACGATCAGCATGACTATAAAACCCTAACCAAAGGATAACCTAGTCCGATAGCGGCTAAGTTCAATCCAATAGCAGCAATAAACACAGAGAACCAACAGACCTGCTAACACCATACAAGCGATAAACATTCAACAGTTAATTCAATTTCCCCAAGAAATAACCAAGATGATCAGCATCTAAGCTACTCCCTAGTTTGCTACCAATTGATAAAAGAATAAAACAATCCGATTCTATTCTTAAATCTAGCATTAGATTAATTACACAATCAAACTAGCAACGTTCCTAGCATAATCATGCAAAAATCATAGAAAGCAAGCATAGAAATTAAACCATAATCAAAGGAAATAGAAAGAGAGGAAAGATCTCACAATAATGCTTGAAGCTCCATATTAATCTCGTTCAAGAACGGTTCAAGCTACAATCGGAATAGCATAAGCCAATCCCGTAATTGAAATCTACAAAAACTAAACTAGAAAATAAAAACTAAAAGTGAAGACAACAAGAGAGGAGTGGAGTTTTGGAGACTCCCTCTCCTTGTGGCTGCTGCCCCCCCTAGGTCCAAAAACAACTTTAGTATTTATACTAAAGCTCAAAAATCAGCCGACATTTAGACCGACCTAGGGGTCGCGAGGTGCGAGTCTGGTCGCACCGTGCGAAGGGTGTTCTGCCTTCCAACATGAGCTGAAGCCCAGCGCCAAACCAAGCAGGTCGCACCGTGCGAGATTACTCGCGAGGTGCGAGCAAGGAGGTCGCGAGGTGCGACCTATCTCGCGAGGTGCGAGATGCTTGCGCTGGGCTGGCGATGCTTCGCGCGCTGGGCGAGGCTGCTGGGCGAGCATGCGCGCAAGGCTTGCGGTAGCTTGCTGCGATGGCTGGGCGTGCGGTGTTGCTTGGTTGTGGCGATGCTTGTGCTGGCTTGGGTGCTGCTGCGATGGGCGAGCTGGGCTGCTGCTTGGGCGAGCATGCGATGCTTGGGCTTTGCTCGGCTCAAATGCACTTCACCTTGGAAGCTCGGAATATAAGACGTTAACACCAATTATGTCGCAAAGCTCCGAACTACCGCTAAAGGTTAAATAAAACACGAACGTTAACAATTACAATCAAACCCTTAGCAAAGTGCACCCAAAGTTACGTAAATACTACGTGTAACTTGAGCGTATCAAGATTCTAAGCATAAAAACTCAGTATTTAATTCAATGTATACGACAAATGAAACATGACACTAAAAGGAGAAATAGGAGAAACATCCACATAGTAAGGACTGTAACCAAGCTTAGCTTGGCTTACTTGGTAGGAATTTCACCTCATGACCTCAAGGTCAGGGGTTCGAATCCCACCAAGTGAGGGGCACTTGGAGGAGAATTCCCCTTACAACTCCCCCCTCCTTCCAAGTTCCTAGACCTCTGGGTTGGGCCTTGTGCGAGGGCAACCCAAAGGTTATTCATCTTACCAAATAAAAAAAAGGGCATTACTATTTACCGCCCGTATTTACTAAAAATCGCCCGTACTCCACCACTCTCACTCTCACACTCTCTCACTACCCTAAACTACCCCTACAAATACAAACCCCATACCCCACCACTCTCACTCTCACACTCTCACACTCTCTCACTCTCTCACTCCTCACTCCTCACTCTCACTCTCACTCTCACTCCTCACTCCTCACTCACTCCCACTAAAAAGGTTTTTTTTCTTTTTATTAATTTATGTTTTCTTTATGTTTTTAGTACTTTATGTTTTTTAATAATTTTAATTTTTTGTTTATTTAAAATAATTTATGTTTCTTATAATTTATTTTTTAATAATTTCTGTTTGAATTAAAAATTATAATTTGGGTTTTTATAATTTATGTCAATAGTTATTTGAATTTATTATTATAATTTTTATAGTTAATATGTTAATTTGTGTGATTATGTTGTAATTAGGATTTTATTATGTTAATGCATGTTAGTAACATGTTTGTAATATAATAACATGCATGTTTGATTTAATTTAATTATTTGTTTAATAGCATGTGATAATAGTATTATTTAATTTTAATAGTTATTATTTTATTAGTTAATTAATTAATTTGAGCATGTTATTATATTATAAAAATATTTCAATGATATTAGCATGTTATTATATTATATTAGCAGCATATTACTATTATTTATTATAATGATATTAGCATGTTAATATTAGTTGTGTAGGGTATTTATTTTTATTAGCATGTTTGAGCATGTTTACTAATGATATTAACATGTTAATATGATTTGTTGTTTTAATTTCAGTTAATTAATTATTAGAAAGTGAATAGTTATATAATAATTTACTTAGTTTGCGCATGTTAATATGTTTTAATAATATTATGTTAACACCATCACCAATGTTCATGCATGTTAGTATTATTTATCCTTATAATTTTAGTTAATTAATTATTAGAATGTCAATGGTTATAGATAGATTAGTAGTAATTACAATATAATAACGTAGACATTAAATAAATAATAAGTAATTAACATAATTGATTATTAGGGTCTTGAGGGTTCTGAGGGATCGACGCCACGACACACTAGATCTCGTGGTGTTGATGCATCTAGTAGGAGGGCGAGGACTGATGCTCAGGCTAGGCAGATGCCTATTCTTGAGGATGCACCTGATAGTGCGGGATGGGATACTGCGGACGAGCAGGAGTTAGATCATGCTTTGAGCGGTGGTGATGGAGCTGATCTGGGTGAAGCCGCCTCCCATGTGCCTGTGAGGAAGGGTAGTAGGGGGAGGTTTGTTTCGGGGTCGAGTTCTGGAGGTAGTCGGATGACGAGCAGGACTAGAGCTGCTAGGGATACTTCGTGGTTAGTTACCGAGGCGATGCCTGGGGGCCCACTTGACGGTACCCTGATTCCTAGTTGGCGGGGTCACGTCGGCGCCCTTATATACCACGATCCGACTGCTAGTGATGTTTTGTTGTGCTATAACCGCTCCAGTGCATTTGATGCGTTGACGACTTGGGCTTTCCCGCAGCAGTCGTTGCAGCGCATGGATAGATCTTGTATTGCCCAGCTACCACGGATTATGTTTGGGCACCTTGACTTTCCATTGCTTACAGCGTTTGTGGAGCGTTGGCAGCCCGACACGAACACGTTTCACATGCCTTTCGGAGAGATGACGATCATGTTACATGACGTTTGGCAGATCATACGTGTTCCTATTGAGGGTCGGACTGTGAGTGCTGTTTTGCCTACGTCTGATCTATATGTACGGTTTGAGGAGCTATTGGGCTTGACTCATGAGGAGTTATTATGTGAGGAGTCACGGATTCGGAGGAACGGTGGCGTTACCGTTCAGAAGATTATCGATCTGTGCAAGGTTCAGAGTCGTCCAGCTGATGTGCAACTTCGCGCATGGATGCTCCTGACACTTGGGTGTACCCTCTTCACTGATAAGAGTGGTTCCCGCCTCATGCCCCAGAACATTAGTGAGCTGGATGACCTTGATTTAGTTCATACGTACTCATGGGGCTCAGCTGCTTTGGCGTACCTATATCGTCAGCTAGGGGTGGCGAGTAGAGCGGAGAGCAAACAGGTTGCCGGGTGTCTCACGCTCCTCCAGTGCTGGATATACGAGTACTTCCCGTGTTTCCGAACTCAGCGAGATGGGCTAGCGTTCAGTGATCATGATCCCCGGGCACGAAAGTGGGATTACCACCTCGTCGGTAAGGAGTTCGTCCGACTAGAGTCCATTCGTAGACGCTTGGACACCCTTCAGGTTTCAGAGGTACGAAATTTATTGCATTAATAAAATATATATTATTATGTTGTCATATATTAATACTACATCAGACTAATGAAATTATTACATTTATCCTATTTCAGGTCATGTGGACGCCATATGGGGATGACCAGGCTGCCATGATTCCGAGGACATTGTATGTCGGTTTCATACGTTATCGAGGTATCATTGAGCCGTACAACCCAGATCGTGTACTGCGACAGTTGGGTTATGTTCAGGTCATTCCTACCCCTCCTATTCAGCCTGATTTCGCATACAGACCGAGCAACCCGAAGAGGTATGAGGTTCAGTTCTCGGTATCAGTAGCTGAGTCGACATGGCAGCGTTTCACGCCATATTCTGGGGGTCTCAATGTATCACAGTTGAGACGGGTTACTCGTCCAGGACAGTGTTCGAGGGAGTACATGGATTGGTATTGTACATATTCCCATCCTACCCTTATCGCTGCAGATAGGACGTATATTCCGGCCCGACCCAACACTACAAACACCCACTACGTATGCAATTTTATTATTTCTATGTTTAGCATTTCGTTGTTATATTATTGATACATAACATAACTAACTGACTTTTTGCAGTGGATGGCTCGACATTTTGACGCCACGAGAGCGTTGACGGAGGATCGGCACAATGACCAGCGACCCAACACTTCTTCGGCATATGAGATGTTGGACGACCTCGCTCGGGATTGGGATGCTGCATTGCGTTTAGATCGGGCACGGGACCCTGATGAGGATGCGCATGATCATCACATGTACTAGTCCATATCAGTGTTTTCATTCCATTTTTGATGTACGGGTGTATTATGTAGTTACGTTTTGTGATGATATTATTTTGTTACGTACAATAACTGTGGTTTTATGATGCAATTTATTATTTCAGTTTCAATCATAGCAACTTATTATGATCCATCCACATATATTAATATCATATCAACTTATAACTTATCATTACAAAAGATTGACTAATAGTTACCATCTAGCATTAATACTACATTATAATGAATTGCAACTTATTATTTCACTTTGAATCATTGCAACTTATTATAATCCAACATTATATATTAATATCATATCAAATAATACTAATAATTATAAATGCCATTTACAGTGAATAGATCTCACTATATACTATATACTAAGTAGAGAGTAACTCCTCCCATAAAGCGCGTCTCGCACCATACAACTGATCCCAACCATCAACACTATCTTCATGCATGTTATGCCACAAGTTATGAATTGGTGGTACGGGTGATCCGGGAAGTAACTCCAGTCTAATATAATGCTGAAAGGTACCAAGATGTGCTATCACGAGTTCGTTAGTTGGACCCATCGTGTATTCAGAAGCACGCCAAGGAAGGACAGTGATACACGGATGTAGTTGTCCCTCTGGGCCTAGTCCTACCAAAATGACTGCGGCATTGAACATCTGCGCAATAGGAAACAAGTCTTGCGAAGTAACCATCTAATGAGCCTCAGATGCTGGCCCCCCACTCCAAGTAATGCGCCTTATTGCTGCGTCTATCCCATCATAGTAAATACGTGTGTAAACATCCCGATGAGCAGCAATCTCATTTGCCATATTTTGGCGGATAAAACCCCAATGGTCTTCACTCCCTAAAAAACAATCTGCAACAGTTCGAAATCCACAGTTACCGTCCGCCTGGACATTCGTCCATCTAGTGAGGAATGGGCCAACAATCGCAGGAATCCTGCGGTAAAATGGAAATCCACTAGAACCCTCTTCTCCATCCACGCTTTCCCGACCTACAACAATCAAATTAATCAACATTAAATTTATCAATACGTAGCAAATAAATGTTATAAATAATCAATACATACAATTAACAAACATATTACCTGTAGAAGTTGACAAGCTCATAACTGAACTTAAAGATCTGCTTCTCTTTGAAGACGAACTGGATGTGTGCTTAAAACCACTCTTCTTTCGTTTTGTACTCGGGTGATTCTTTCGTCGTGGTCTCCCTTTGGGGTTCTCGACAATCTCGGGCTCAAAAGCTGAATCGCCAGGATTACGCAGATGTTCCTCTAGAACCCGGGTAGCGCTCCGCAATACGGCAGGATCACTACTTTGAACCTGCTCAACCAACTCTAAGAAGTACTGAGAATCCTGTGTTGCCTCAGATACAAACACAGGGTTGTTAACACAATCACCAATGATCAAAGTAGTCCAATAAGGATGTAAGTCTGTCAGGTTCAGACTATCTTTCGCCTCCAATCGTCTGCGTATGGCGCATGCACAGGGGATTGCATGTGTGGTTCTCAACGAGCAACCGCAACACTGATATACCTCATAGCCTAACTCCCGCATATGATTTTCCTCATGCAGTAAGCGTTCTAAACAGTAATGCGAGACTCGACCGTTTAATTGATACAATGCCTGAGTCTTGTACAAGATTCCGTGCCGACGCCGACTTTCCTCCAAATCATTCTCAACCCTCTTCACCTGATTTTCTATCTCACTGTGAGCAATAGAAAAGATGGTGTCCAAGGCAGTTGTGCTACTAAAAACCCAAGACTTCAGTGCAGAGTGTGCACTTTCAACTCGGCTAGTGCACGTGTTCCCAAGATGAAGTACATTGTCCGTCCATGCCCGCACAAACTTCTCTTTGTACACAAGCCAAGTTGTTTCAACGTATTGGATTATTTTTGGCCACTTTCTGTAAACATCTCTCATATTCTCAACCTCGGCCTCATAACTCCTCTCGTCGGTCACGTTGACTATTCGATACCAAGTTCGGCTAACGAATCGCGGACCCGCATCGGTGTTGCCCATGATGTTACTCACTCTAGCCTGCACATCTTTGTTGATATACCATCTACATAGCAAATGTGCAGAGTTAGGAAACACTTCCCGGATTGCTTTCATAGGGCCCAAATCACGGTCAGTAATGAGTGTAACAGGGACAACATTCACTCCAATAAGCAACCTAAACTTGTCCAACACCCAATTATAACTATCAGCTGTTTCGTTGGCCATCAGAGCATACCCAACCATAAAATTCTTGTTACAAGGCGTCATCCCAATGAGCTCTAGAAAAGGCATGTTATATTTGTTGGTTTTATATGTTGCATCCATACCAACAACAAGCGGATAAGTGCGGAGGATATTTGCCGAACGAGGGTGCACCATGAATGTCGCAGTCATTGCATTTGTCTCCTCGTCTTGCCTAATCCAATGAAGGTATCCGCTCTCTCGAGCAAGGTCAAGGAAGTGTTGCATAACGTCTCTACCATCCATTGCTTCCCTTCTATCCTTTTCTTTCAGGTTGTAATAGTGTCTCATATTTGGATGATCATCGGGAAATTTTTCATTCACTGCTTTCATGATACTAGCAGGCCTAACGTGCGACTTTATCATATCACGAGCGAAAACCTTAGCCGTCGGACTAAGGCCGCTGATGGGTCGGTGGCCCTCACGGTAATGAATGAACTCATGATTGTGCATGCCCCTAATTCCCGGTTCTGCTTTAATCACCCATCCAGTTCGATCTGGTACTCCAAATACTCAACCTTCACTCCCGCTCTACATCCACATGCTTTTGTCTTTGTAGCTACACGTTCTGCTACACTAAGATCCCTACCTTCACCCCGATATGGTGCGCCCCGGTTACATTTCATATATACATATGGTCGACCACTAGGATCGTGTTTATGATTTGACATAATAACCATCACAAACCCGATTTCATGTGCCCTTTTCTTAGCCCAATCTCGTAGTTCCTTTTTCTCAGTCCATAGTGTTTCATTATAAAATATGTGATTATAATCTATATAATCACCCCCAAAGTCCGGCAAATAAACCTATAATGTTTAGCATTTTTCCATTTAGACAACATATAATCAATAATATAATATTATTCACTATTATTTACTTACTTATCGTAACTAATAATCATTATTATTTATTTACCAATCACAACTATTATTAACTACATATTCAATTTCTCAACTTAATAAAAACCATTCATAAATAAATTTTTGCAACGACTATTATTAAATTACTACTTATTATGAAAATAATTACAATAATATGCATACATATTTGAATAAAATATCAACAAATATTAACTAAATATTCATTAACAAAATTAACAGAATCAGATGTACTATTATTCGCTAATTACAAAATCAATACTAATTATCACGGAAAATCAAATATTAACTAAATGGTATTTTTTAAATACTAATACTAATTATTTGAATAAAATATCAACAAATATCAACAAATATTAATACTAATTTTATTTTACATGCTAATATTAACTACAAATTTTCTTTTAAATGCTAATATTAACATGCTAATAAAAACAATTAATAATATTAACATGCTTAAATCATTAAATCAAACAAATTAAATAATACTAACATGTTACTAACATGCATTAACATAATAAAATCCTAATTACAACATAATCACACAAATTAACATAATAATTATTAAAATTAAAATAATAAATTAAAATAACATAAATTATAACAACCCAAATACACACAATTTTTTTTTATTAAAACGTAAATTATTAAAACATAAATTATAAAAAACATAAATTATCTTAAATAAAAAAAAATATATTATTAAAACATAAATGAAACAGAAATTACTAAAAAGAAACAAAAAAAAAGCGCAAAATGAAAATTTCAGAGCGAGGTAACGGATCGAAAATCCGTTACCCCAATGGAAGCAACGGATGAAAAATCCGGTGATTCCACGGAGGCAACGGATAAAAAAACCGTTGCCTCGTGGGAAGCACCGGATTTTTCATCCGTTGCTTCCATTGGGGTAACGGATTTTCGATCCGTTACCCTGCTCTGGTGGCGCAAAAAAAAATTTCCGGCGAGATAAAAAAAAAAAAATTCTTAAACTTACCACATTCCGTTCCGGCGGCGTTGAGGGTCCTTCCTCGGACATTTTCGGTGGTGCTAAGTTGATTCGGTGGTGCTCCGGTGGTGGTGGTCCGGTGGTGGTGTTCGGAAGGTGGTGGTGGTGTTAGTGCTTCATGGTAGAGAGAGAGGGTTAAGTTTGATGAGAGTGGAGAGGGTAAAGTGAGGTGAAAGGGGGAGGGGTATGGGGGGTATTTAATGAAAAAAATACGGACGATTTCAAGTAAATACGGACGGTAAATAGCGATTCGGAAAAAAAAAACATAGTAAGGTTTGTATATCATCGACTGAGGTGTGTAGTCGATGAACAAAAATTATACAAAAAGTAATAATACAATACAATCACGAACAGAAAAGTTTAGGGGCAGTTACATGTGTTAGACTGGATAAATAGGAGAAAGATCCACATAAAGTCAGGTTTGTATATCATTCACTAAGGTATTGGGTCAATAAACAAATATAATCAAATGAGAAATAGTAACAAAAAAAATTAAATTCACTAACCTGAATCAGACCAAACAAAATAGGACAAACATGCGCATAGATATGGGTTTGTATATCATCAACTGGAGTCGATGAATAAGGCCCTGTTCTTTTGAACTTATTTTGGCTGAACTGAACTGAACTTATTTTATTTTTGCTGAACTGAACTTATTTTTGCTGAACTGAACTTATTTTTACGTATTTTTGCTGAACTAAACTTATTTTTGCTTAACTGAACTTATTTTTACTTATTTTTGCTGAAAATAAGTCCAAAAGAACAGGGCCTAAATATTATTATAGCACAAATAGTAATAGTACAATACATCAAAAAAAATATATTCAAAGGCACTTACATGGATTAGACCTGAAAAATTAGTACATATATGCACATAGACATATGTCTTCGTATCATCAACTGTCATGGTGATTCAATGAATAAATATTATTTTAGCAACTATGTTTATAGATTTTTCAAGAAAATGTTTATAACTATGTTTATTCGAATAAGGCAAAACTCAAGTAATTATTAATTAATTGTCATTTGTCATGTTCATTAATAACTCTAATTTTGTACTTATAAAAATTATTAAAAAAATTGATATTCTAAAAGTATATATATCAAGATGAATTAAATAAGATCCCACATGGCTATATTTTTCCTTACCCATAAATCACAAATGATATTTAAATTGACATTTGTGAATATTGAATAGTATCAAAAGTTGAAGTGTAACCATTATTTAGAAATGGAGGTAGTACAAGATTATCCCTGATAGTGGCCATACTAACCACTAGCTGATAGAGTTTTTTCCTTAAGCAATTTTAGGGAAATACAGTTACTTACTCCCACCGATATTTTTTTAGTTTACCCACTTTCCTTAGAGTATGAGGGGGATCCATGGCAGTGAAAGGAACGATAGACTTCCCCCGTTTAGAAATAGTTGCACCATTTCTAGTTTTTACGCTTGCAGATGCATGGTTGAAAACATTGATATCTTTAATTATTAATAAGTAAAAGCTATCAAAGTTGATATTAAAAATATATAAATTGAGACGAATCTAACAAGATCTCGTATGACTATGTTTTCCTAAAATATGCATAACTAAATTAAAATCTTTAATATCATTTAGTATCTTAAATTGGATAATACTATTAATTTTGGTAATTTAATCATAGAAAATACTAATAACGAAATGTTGCATTAAATAATAACAACTACACATAAATATAGAATGACGTTACACATTTAACAATAATAAAATACATAGCAATAACTTAACTAATTCTTGTCTTGCTCAAACTTAAGCAAAATGATTCAAGCCAGATAGATATTTCCTCCGTTTTCTCGTTTTACCATTTTGAATTTTGACAATATTCGCAAATCCTGTTTGACCATCTTGTATTATTCATACATAAACTTTTTAAAAGATATTTCCTTGCGTGGAATCTCGTTGGATTCGCTTCGATCTATGCTTTCAAAATATAAACTTTTTAGAATTTTTTTTTATACCTTATTAAAGATATAATAGTTCAAAGTTATGGGTCGGCAAAACGTAGGGGTGGCAATCAGGTCTAGTTGGGTCAATTTCAAGTTGACCTGATTTCTATTTCGGGTCACTTACCCCTAACCCAAACCCGACTTGTTTCTAATTTCAGGTCGAAAATCATAACATGAACCCCACCTTTCCGGTTTCGGGTTGACCCAAAACAAACCCAAAATGACCTGAAATTAAATTTAAGCATTGCAATAATTCAACACGCTAAGTGAGTCTTGAATTCAAATGTCAATTTAATTAGATTTTGAAGATTTTATTTATATGTTTAGAAATTTAGAAGATTCAGGAAACGGGCTTGGCCCAATACAAGTTAGAAGAACATAAAATAAATTATAAAAATTATAAAAGTTGGGTTAATTTCAGGTTGACCCGACCTGAATCTGACCCAACTTCTAAATCAGGTTGTTCGGGTTGTTTTCAGGTTCAAAATGTCAACCTGATCATAACCCATTATATTTCCAGGTCGGGTTCGGTCGATTCATTTTTTTATTTCAGGTCGAAAATCTCAACCCAAATCCGAAAATTTCAGGTTAGGTCCAGGTCGGGTTATTAGGTTGGGTTAACTTTTGCCAGCCCTAGCTAAACGTGCAAAGAGCATATGATATAGCTAACAAATGGAGGAAGTATCTTTTGGTAATCAAGTGTGTGAAAAATAAGATATTTCTTTGAAATAGAGAAATACACTTTTTTTTTAAAGAAGAGAAATAAACATAAAATTGAAGTACATGAAAATATCTTAATATTAGTCTCTATTTATAGAACATGAAAAAATATAACAGTTGGTCTTTTTCATTTTTTAAAACAATAATTGTTTTACAATTTATAATCTATACAAATTGCAATGTCATTAACATTTTCTTTTGAGAAGTGAAAAAGTAATCCTTGTAAAAGAGAAAAAGAAATGGGGAAAACAAGAGTCTTGGCCTTTTGGGACAGCAGACACGCACGCCGACACGGCAAGCATATTGGAGAGAGGGCTGATTTGTTTTCTTCGCCAATTTACATAATGCATGGATAGTGGATTGACCATTGTCCGTTAGTGGTTTATCATTCCCCTTCACCGTTGTAAAAGCAAAAATCTAGTACTCCTTCCATCTCATAATATAGTGCCTAGTGGGTCAAACTTTAAAATCTTTGACCAAATATTCTTATTAGTATATACAAGAAAACATACTCATGTATGATCTTGTTAGATTCGCCTCAATATGTAGTTTCATAATATCAACTTTTTATACTTTTTATTAGTAGCGAATCAAGATATCGAAGGTCGAAGCGTTCGTTTTGAAGACCGTAAAAAAAAAAAAAAACAAGCACTATATGATATGACGAAGGGAGTATAAAATAAGGAATCAATTAGAAACTTTCAAAGTTTTTTTTTTTTTTTTTTTTGCAAGGAACCAACTTTCAAAGTCCTTGACAAGTACGTAAATAATGTTTCTTCTCTTCTCCATCACTTTTTTTTAAGTGTTGTCTCCATCACTTAAAACACATTGGGCAATAAATGACATCAAGACACTTGCTAGCCACATGTATTGGTGCTGTATTACCAAAGTCACTCGGGGACAAATTCAACAAGCTCATGATCTTGCGAGATACTTTAGCACAAATTTTATTGCATCTTTATAACTCTTAATATCTTTATTGTGTGTACATTTTTCGATGTAAAAAAACACATTGAAAACATGTATCTTTTATTATTCCCACCATCCATCTATCCCCTTTACCATCAAACTCATTAGCACATGAAAAAGATAGTTCGTTTTTCTAGTATCATGTGATATAAACTAATATGTAGAAAAAACTAATTTTGTCTATTATTAGTACTTAATTCATCTAGTGGTTTATTTTTTTAAGAGTTAATCCACATTGAAACTTTTAAGTTTATGGCCCAAATTTGAGATTATTCTTATATAACACCCCCTGATATTTCGAGTTACTATCTAATCTAAATAATATCAAAATTCTACAGAAAAATCGGCATAGCTCCGCCTGAAATATGGACTGCCTAATATTCAATTTAGGACTCGCGTCCAATTATAAACTTCTTTCATAAAACCAGCAATCCAAATTCTCAATAATCCTCATCTAGCTCAAAAGCCAATACATTCATGCATAATTACCCGAAATTCCAAAAGTGTTATTCCACGGTTATTGCGAGAATAACCGTTAGGGATGAGCTACGCAGACAAAATCAAAGTCAAAGCAAAACTTAACTAAACTATTACAGTCTAGACAAGTAAAGGATTAAGTGAATTAATATTTACAACCTTAAGTCCCAAAATGATAATATATATACATATATAGTGCAGTGGATAAAGAACTACCATAACTTTAACTAGCAAAAGTTGGTGGAACGTTGCTCTCAGCCCACACCCCACACCCTACCTGTAAGATCTTCATGTACCTGCACATATAGGGCATGTAGTATCAGCCAAACTGGCTGAGCAAGATTCATACTATAAAGCCAAACATATATGCAGGTAGGATATCAATGTATCCTAAAAATCATTTTCTTTTGAATAAAAATAATAACTAGCAAGCTGTATAAAACCTTTTCTTGTATTCCTTTTGTAACAACCCATAATTTTGCTCCTACTTTTTCGCAAAAGTTTTCTCTAAAACTATTATTTTATCTAAATTAATTATTTTTAGTTTATAATTTTGGGAGCCGAATTATTATTTTTATTTTTATGGCGTGTTAATGTGTTTATTATATTTATATTTATAATATAATTTATTAGAATTATTTTCATTATTAGGTATTTTCAAAGTTTAGGCGCGATTTAGGAATTAATCGTTTTATCGTGTAGCGGGCTTTTGAAGCATGGATCCTTGTTGAATTGGGCTGAAATTTTTGGTTGGTTTGTGGGTTTGGACAAATAGGCCAAGTGAAGGAAAAGGAGAGCCTCCTCTTCTTTCTTTTCTCTTTTATTTTTCCTTGTGACTCTTGATGCTTTGTAACTCCCATAACCCCCTAATGATTCTTCCTAATTAAACCTCTTTAAACCACCCCTTTATCACTTCAAATTCTGATTAGAAAATCAGAACTCCTTGCTGCCATACTCTAAGTAATTCGGCCATCACCATCTTCTTCATTCTCTCAAAATTTTTCATTTCTACTCCTTGTTAATTGTTCGTGAATTGTTCTTGTTGCCTTTTTCTTATACTTGGTGCTTGGGAATTGAAGAAGGAGAGGAGTACACGCCTATATTGGGATTTTTGCAGAAATATTCAGCTCGCCTCCGACGATCCAGGTAACTAGTAGTTGTCTTAGAACCATAGTGATTAGGGTATTATTCGGTATTAGTTTATTGCGCTAGGAATTATTTAAAATACTTTTTGAGTGAAATTATTGACGAAATTTGACATGGATATACTTGATGCATGCTATGTGAATACTGTGTAGAGGAAAATAATTTTCGTATTGTTTTTGGTATTTATTTGATTTAATTGGTGTTTTGTGCGTTTTTGGCTAAATTGCATAATAATTAATAAACGGATGTTAAAATTGCTGAAATTATTTTTCTTAGATCATGTTATATGCGTAGTATGTATCCCATGCCTTAGAATAATTTTTTCCTACTGTGTTCTGGTTTATTTAATTGATATGTCTGTTTTTGCAATTTCGTTTCTGTCAGTATATAAATTATAAAAATTGTTTCTGGAGGCCGAAAAATTAATTTCTTTGTATATTATGTATTTCCGTGTGTTTATGCATGTCATGTAAATTTTTAATTTTTGGGCGTTTTTAGTTATTATTTTGGCTTTATTGAGTAATCTGTATATTAACTATTAAAAATACTTTTGGAGTCCGAAAATTATAAATAAAAATTGTACCATGTCAGTAGAGCCATTAGGGTCGTGTGATAATTTTTGTGTTATTTTACTGCTCGAAATTATTAGTTTAATAATTATTATTGTGTTTTTGTTATGAAATTGAGGATACACTTTTAAATTATTTGAGGGCTTGTTAATCAGAAATAATTCATAATTTATTATATTCTGGGTTGCTGATATTTTCAGTAGTATGCGGTATGTATCATTGGATAACCATATGTTTATGTTTGATTTGTGTTCTTGTCTTGTTTGTGTGTTTTCGAAGTTTCGAGGACGAAACTTTATTTAAGGAAGGGAGATTGTAACAACCCATAATTTTGCTCCTAGTTTTTCGCAAAAGTTTTCTCTAAAACTATTATTTTCTCTAAATTAATTATTTTTATTTTATAATTTTGGGAGCCGAATTATTATTTTTATTTTTATGGCGTGTTAATGTGTTTATTATATTTATATTTATAATATAATTTATTAGAATTATTTTCATTATTAGGTATTTTCAAAGTTTAGGCGTGATTTAGGAATTAATCGTTTTATCGCGTAACGGGCTTTTGAAGCATGGATCCTTGTTGAATTGGGCTGAAATTTTTGGTTGGTTTGTGGGCTTGGACAGCCGGCCAAGTGAAGGAAAAGGAGAGCCTCCTCTTCTTTCTTTTCTCTTTTATTTTTCCTTGTGACTCTTGATGCTTTGTAACTTCCATAACCCCCTAATGATTCTTCCTAATTAAACATCTTTAAACCACCCCTTTATCACTTCAAATTCTGATTAGAAAATCAGAACTCCTTGCTGCCATACTCTAAGTAATTCGGCCATCAGCATCTTCTTCATTCTCTCAAAATTTTTCATTTCTACTCCTTGTTAATTGTTCGTGAATTGTTCTTGTTGCCTTTTTCTTATACTTGGTGCTTGGGAATTGAAGAAGGAGAGGAGTACACGCCTATATTGGGATTTTCCAGAAATATTCAGCTCGCCTCCGACGATCCAGGTAACTAGTAGTTGTCTTAGAACCATAGTGATTAGTGTATTATTCGGTATTAGTTTATTGCGCTAGGAATTATTTAAAATACTTTTTGAGTGAAATTATTAACAAAATATGACATGGATATACTTGATGCATGCTTTGTGAATACTGTGTAGAGGAAAATAATTTTCGTATTGTTTTTGGTATTTATTTGATTTAATTGGTGTTTTGTGCATTTTTGGCTAAATTGCATAATAATTAATAAACGGATGTTAAAATTGCTGAAATTATTTTTCTTAGATCATGTTATATGCGTAGTATGTATCCCATGCCTTAGAATAATTTCTTCCTACTGTATTCTGGTTTATTTAATTGATATGTCTGTTTTTGCAATTTCGTTTCTGTCAGTATATAAATTATAAAAATTGTTTCTGGAGACCGAAAAATTAATTTCTTTGTATATTATGTATTTCCGTGTGTTTATGCATGTCATGTAAATTTTTGGTAATTTTTGGGCGTTAATTTATATTTTTAGTTATTATTTTGGCTTTATTGAGTAATCTGTATATTAACTGTTAAAAATACTTTTGGAGTCCGAAAATTATAAATAAAAATTGTACCATGTCAGTAGAGCCATTAGGGTCGTGTGATAATTTTTGTATGATTTTACTGCTCGAAATTATTAGTTTAATAATTATTATTGTGTTTTTGTTATGAAATTGAGGATTCACTTTTAAATTATTTGAGGGCTTCTTAATTAGAAATAATTCATAATTTATTATATTCTGGGTTGCTGATTTTCAGTAGTATGCAGTATGTATCATTGGATAACCATATGTTTATGTTTGATTTATGAAAGAAAATGATTAATTGTTACTACTCTTTTAATGAATAAGTTTTAGGGTTATTTGGTGATATATTTTTGATCGAAATGTTGGTGCTGTAAAAATTAGTTTTATATCATTGATGATGTTTTGAGATGTTCAAGTGTTTATTGTGAGAGACATTTGTTGAAAGTTTGTAAGTTATTTATTTTGAGGAATTATGAAGAACTGTTTGATGAAATGTGGGTATAAGGCCTAGGGCATCCCTTTTGATGAATATTTTAGATGAATGATACTTGGACTATATGCATGATTTTATTTGAGATAAGAATATCCGGTGGGATAGATGTAGTCCCCGTGAAGAACATGCCAACCACCCGGTTTGCGAACTAGGGGTACACCCGGGTTAATTGTTGTCGTCCGAGAGGTCGTGGGAGTTCCGCGTGTTCTACCCCCGCATCGGGAGTTTGGCCATTCTTAGACACAGGCAGTGGGGAACGTAAGCCCATAGACTGACCTGGAGATTGCGATCTGACAAACCTTAGGAAGTGATTTGCGAATCACTGGCGTTCGGTTTCTGACTCAATAACTTGTTGTAGTTTTGATTTATTATTATTTATATATTCTAGAATTGTTCCACTCACTATATCTTGTTACTTATTTTTGATGATCACTTGTTTTACCTATGAGCTTTATGATTTTTATGTGCATGCTATTGATGAAATGATTGCATGATTTTCCTTCCTTAATAATCTACTTCTGAATCGTGCTTTGATTGCTATTGTTCTGGGAGAACTGATAGTTACTCCCCACTGACAGTGGAATTATTTAATATATATCCTTGCAGATGGAAATGATTGCTAGACTTGTGACCGCTTGGGCTAGCAGAGTGAGGGTTAGTAGTGAGAAGAAGCTCCTGATTTTGTTTTTGGTGGATGAAATCTATGTAGACCATAGGGAGACTTACTTTTGGATAGCTTTCAAGGACATTTAGTTTTTATCTCAGTTTTATCGGGAGACTTGCATGTCTCATAGTTTTTGGATTGATGTTATGAAGTAATTGGGATATTTCTTTTACTTTAGAACTATTATGTTTTCTTGGATATTAATTCTCATTTGAAGCTATGAAACTTGGTTTGAAGAATTATCTTTAAATATTGTTTTAGAGTAGCATAACCGTCCGGACGTTATTTGCGCTAACGTCTTTTTAGTATTTCTTGATTAGACTTTGTTAG
This sequence comes from Beta corolliflora, assembly GCA_947648045.1. NCBI lineage: Eukaryota > Viridiplantae > Streptophyta > Magnoliopsida > Caryophyllales > Amaranthaceae > Beta > Beta corolliflora. Next base: position 1,063,542 of record CANSZD010003457.1, on the reverse strand, counting down.
TATCTTAGTAGTAGAAGGACGGGGTGTTACAGTTGGTATCAGAGCAAAGTTACCCGAGACCCTTACTTAGTCACTATGAAACTCCCGGGAAATGTGTAGTTGAAGTAACTAGGATCATTAGAATCTTAGGCTTCAAGAAAAGTAGTGGTGAGAGGGTCACTTGGGTAGGAAACCACGGGAAAATATTTTTCTTACTTTGATGTGATAAGTTGTTAATTTACAACTAATAATGTGTTCAGTAACGAATGTTTAACTTGTGTTTGTAGAATGCCGCCCCGAGGTATGACTAGTGCTAGAAAGGAGGCTGCCCGAAAGAGGCGCCAAGCTCTTGAGAACGCTATCATAGCCATGGCTAATCGGTCTTCTGCTCCTCCTAGTGGGCAATCTGTCTTTGATCGGTTTGACCGTCACCGTCCGCCTACTTTTGACGGGAAATCTGATCCTGTTGTGCTAGAAGGTTGGATAAGGGAGATGGAGAAGCTGTTTGCTGCTACTGGTTGCCCTGCTGCGGAAATGGTGCCTATTGGTACCTACTATCTGAAGATGGAAGCTAATAACTGGTGGAGTACTGTTCGTGCAAGCTGCATGGCTACACCGGGATTTGGATGGGATGAGTTTCGTGTTAAGCTGAAGGAGAGATTTTATCCTGATGAGCTCCGTTGGCAGAAGCAGGAAGAGTTCTTAACTCGTCTCGTGGTACTCGAGTGTGCAGGAGTACACTGATAAGTTCACCGAGCTGTCCCGGTTTGCTACCACAGTTGTACCTACTGAAGCTGAGCGGGTAAAAAGGTACATTAAGAAAATGGATCCTAGGGTGAGGACCCATGTTCTGAGTTCGGGTGCTTCGACTTTCCAGGGAGCTTATGAGATAGCTCTGAGTATTCACGCCTCTTTGAAAGAGGAGGATTCTCGCTAAGGCTGCCGCCGCTAAGAAGCCTCGCCGCTACCTATGTTCGGGCTTCCCGCCAAGAAGCCGAGGTATGAGCCGTCCGGTCGAGGGGGTTATCAACGGGGTTTCGGATCCGGTTATCGTCCGAGTTTTGATCCGAGCAAGTGTCGAATACGGTGGTAAGGCCGCTCATCCGGGAAGAATTGTGATGGATCGACTGTTGTTTGTTTCTATTGCAAGGAGGTGGGGCACAAGTCTTTCCAGTGTTCTAAGAATCCTAGAGCTCCGACTTTTTCTGCTGGTCCCGCTAAGCCAGTTGATTCTTCTGCTCCTCCGAAGAACAGGATTTATGTAATGACGCAAGCTGAAGCCGATGTCCATCCCGATGTCATCACTGGTACTTTTCTTGTAAATAAAACCCCTGGTTTTGTTCTGTTCGATACTGGTGCTACGATATCTTTTGTTGCTAGTTCCTTCGTTCGAAAAGCTAATCTATCCTCTAGATCTCCTATTAAGTCCCTAATATCTCTTCCGTCTGGTGAGAATTATCCCTGTCATTCTGAGTTTAAGGGCGTGCTGTCGGCATTCCGGGTTCCGAGTTGCCAACGATCTTAAGGAGTTTCCTATGTCAGAGTTTGATGTGATCCTCGGAATAGACTGGTTATCGAAGTATCATGCCTGCATTCAGTGCCGTGATCAGAAGGTGGTGCTCAGAGATTCTAAGGGAAAAAGGATTTCTTATTATGGTGTTGTGGTGAAGAAGGGTGTTAAGTGGATTTCCGCTCTGAGAATGCGGAAGATGCGTCAAAAAGGTGATGTGGTATACCTTTGCATGGTGAAGGATTTGTCATCTGAAGATCAGCTCGAGAGTATTCCGGTAGTTCGGAATTATCCTGATGTGTTTCCTGAAGAGTTGCCAGGTATTCCTCCTGAAAGAGATGTGGAGTTCTACATTGATTTAGTACCGGGTACTGCTCCTATATCCAAGGCTCCGTATAGAATGGCGCCGTCTGAATTGCAAGAGTTGAAGACTCAATTGCAAGAGCTGATAGATAAGGGCTTCATAAGGCCTAGTGTGTCTCCATGGGGTGCTCCTGTTTTGTTTGTCAAGAAGAAAGACGGGAGTATGCGTCTGTGCATCAATTACCGTGAGCTGAATAAGGTAACGATCAAGAATAAATATCCGTTGCCTCGCATTGAAGATCTCTTTGATCAGTTAAAAGGTGCTGGTGTATTTTCCAAGATCGATCTGAGATCCGGATATCATCAAATTCCAGTGAAGAAGGAGGATATTCCGAAGACTGTTTTTCGCACCAGGTATGGGCACTATGAATTTGAAGTGATGCCTTTTGGTCTCACAAATGCTCCTGCGATTTTCATGGATCAAATGAATCGCTCTTTCCACGAGTACTTGGATACTTGTGTGGTCGTGTTTATCGATGATATTCTCGTTTACTCTAAGGATGAGAAGGAGCATGAGAAGCATTTGAGACTCGGTGTTGGATGTTCTCGCGCAAGCAAAAGTGGTTCGCAAAGCCGTCTAAGTGCGAGTTCCGGTGAAGGAAGTTGCTTTTCAAGGGCATGTAATCGCAAGGAAGGAGTTAAAGTGGATCCCGCTAAGATCAAGGTCGTTGTCGAGTGGGAGAGTCCTAAGAATGTGTCCGAGATTCGGAGTTTACTGGGTCTGGCTGGCTATTATAGGAGGTTCGTTCAAAATTTCTCCAAGATAGCTCAACCTCTGACTCGCTTGATGTGCAAGGACTACAAGTTCGTCTGGTCTGAGGATTGTGAAGGGGCATTTCTGAAGCTGAAAGAGAGTTTGACCTCTGCTCCTGTTCTTACCTTGCCATCTGAGGGCGTTGGGTATGAAGTGTTCAGTGATGCATCGAAGAATGGTCTGGTTGTGTTTTGATGCAAGCAAGGGAAAGTAATAGCCTATGGTTCGAGGCACTGAAGGTGCATGAGAGGAATTTACCCGACCATGATCCGGAGTTAGCGGGCTGTGGTGTTTGCACTAAAGATATGGCGACACTATCTGTATGGTGTTCCGTGTAAGGTGTATACTGACCACAAGAGCCTGAAGTACATCTTCACTCAGCGTGATCTTAATATGAGGCAGAGAAGGTGGCTTGAATTGATCAAGGATTATGATTTGACCCTGGATTACCAAGAGGGTAAGGCGAATAAAGTAGCGGATGCTCTGAGTCGCAAGAGTAGGCATTCATTAAATGCTGCTATGGTGGTGCCTCGTGAGTTGTGTGAAGAGTTTCGCAAGCTTGATATCGAGGTTGTTCCTCAGGGTTATGTGTCTGCATTGTTGGGTTCCATGAGTGCTGAACCTGAGTTGTTCCAGGAGTTAAGAAGCAAGCAAAAAGGTGATCCGAAGCTAGAGAAGATCCGTGAAGCAAAGATGCAAGGTCGTGCAGAGAATTTTGAGATCTGTGCTGATGATAGCTCGAGGTTTATGGGGCGTTGGTGTGTGCCCAATGATGGTGAGCTTAAGAGAAAGATTCTCGAGGAAGCTCATAGTACTCCTTATTCCGTTCATCCTGGGGGTGACAAGCTTTATAAGGATTTGAAGGCTAATTTTTGGTGGCCTGGTATGAAGAGAGAGATTGCCGAGTTCGTAGCTAGGTGTTTGGTCTGTCAGAAGGTGAAAATTGAGCATCAGATGCGTGGTGGTTTGTTGCAACCTTTGCCTTTTCTTGCTTGGAAGTTCGACTCGATCTCGATGGATTTCGTGATGGGTTTGCCTAGAGCTGCTGGTGGATTGAATGCTGTGTGGGTAATTGTGGATCGGTTGACCAAAGTGGTTCGTTTTATTGCGATGAAGAACACTTGGTCTATGGAAGAGTTAGCTGAAGCTTATGCTAATGAGATCATTCGTCTTCATGGGGTTCCCAAAGACATTGTCTCTGACCGTGATCCGCAATTCCTATCCCATTTCTGGATTGCTTTGCAAGAGGCTTTTGGTTCGAAGTTGAAGCTTAGTACTGCATTTCATGCAGCTACCGATGGTCAGACTGAGAGAACTATTCAGACCTTGGAAGATATGCTTCGTGCTTGTGCCTTGGAATTTCAACAGTCTTGGGTCAAGTCTCTTAGCTTGGTGGAGTTCTCTTATAACAACAATTATCAAGCTAGTATCCAAATGGCTCCGTATGAGGCTCTCTATGGAAGGAAGTGTCGTAGTCCTACGTGTTGGAGCGACATTAGTGATTCATTGATTTTGGGCCCGGAGTTAATTCAGGATACAGTTGAGCAGGTGAAAGTAATTCAAGCGAAGATGAAGGCTGCTCGAGATAGGCAGAAGTCGTATGCCGATTTGCGTTGGAAACCTATTGCTTTTGAGGTCGAGGATAAGGTGCTTTTGAAGGTTTCTCCTATGAAGGGAGTGATGCGGTTTGGTCAAAAGGGCAAGTTGAGTCCGAAGTACGTAGGTCCCTATGAGATTCTTGAAAGGATCGGGGAGGTCGCGTATCGTTTGGCTTTGCCGCCAGAGCTGTCGAAGGTTCATGATGTGTTTCATGTGTCGCAGTTGCGCAGGTATCGTAGTGATCCTTCGCATGTGATCCCTGTTGAGTCGGTATCAGTTGAGCCGAATTTGACTTTTGAAGAGCGACCTGTTCGTATATTGGACCGTCAAAACCGTGCTCTTAGAAGGAAGGTGATTCCCTTGGTTAAAGTACTTTGGAGAAGTCAAAAGTACGAAGAAGCTACTTGGGAAACCGAAGAGTCGATGCGACTGAAATACCCGGAGATATTCGTTTCAGGTACTATTTGTGTTCTTGTCTTGTTTGTGTGTTTTCGAAGTTTCGAGGACGAAACTTTATTTAAGGAAGGGAGATTGTAACAACCCATAATTTTGCTCCTAGTTTTTCGCAAAAGTTTTCTCTAAAACTATTATTTTCTCTAAATTAATTATTTTTATTTTATAATTTTGGGAGCCGAATTATTATTTTTATTTTTATGGCGTGTTAATGTGTTTATTATATTTATATTTATAATATAATTTATTAGAATTATTTTCATTATTAGGTATTTTCAAAGTTTAGGCGTGATTTAGGAATTAATCGTTTTATCGCGTAACGGGCTTTTGAAGCATGGATCCTTGTTGAATTGGGCTGAAATTTTTGGTTGGTTTGTGGGCTTGGACAACCGGCCAAGTGAAGGAAAAGGAGAGCCACCTCTTCTTTCTTTTCTCTTTTATTTTTCCTTGTGACTCGTGATGCTTTGTAACTCCCATAACCCCCTAATGATTCTTCCTAATTAAACCTCTTTAAACCACCCCTTTATCACTTCAAATTCTGATTAGAAAATCAGAACTCCTTGCTGCCATACTCTAAGTAATTCGGCCATCACCATCTTCTTCATTCTCTCAAAATTTTTCATTTCTACTCCTTGTTAATTGTTCGTGAATTGTTCTTGTTGCCTTTTTCTTATACTTGGTGCTTGGGAATTGAAGAAGGAGAGGAGTACACGCCTATATTGGGATTTTCCAGAAATATTCAGCTCGCCTCCGACGATCCAGGTAACTAGTAGTTGTCTTAGAACCATAGTGATTAGTGTATTATTCGGTATTAGTTTATTGCGCTAGGAATTATTTAAAATACTTTTTGAGTGAAATTATTAACGAAATTTGACATGGATATACTTGATGCATGCTTTGTGAATACTTTGTAGAGGAAAATAATTTTCGTATTGTTTTTGGTATTTATTTGATTTAATTGGTGTTTTGTGCGTTTTTGGCTAAATTGCATAATAATTAATAAACGGATGTTAAAATTGCTGAAATTATTTTTCTTAGATCATGTTATATGCGTAGTATGTATCCCATGCCTTAGAATAATTTTTTCCTACTGTGTTCTGGTTTATTTAATTGATATGTCTGTTTTTGCAATTTCGTTTCTGTCAGTATATAAATTATAAAAATTGTTTCTGGAGGCCGAAAAATTAATTTCTTTGTATATTATGTATTTCCGTGTGTTTATGCATGTCATGTAAATTTTTGGTAATTTTTGGGCGTTAATTTATATTTTTAGTTATTATTTTGGCTTTATTGAGTAATCTGTATATTAACTGTTAAAAATACTTTTGGAGTCCGAAAATTATAAATAAAAATTGTACCATGTCAGTAGAGCCATTAGGGTCGTGTGATAATTTTTGTGTGATTTTACTGCTCGAAATTATTAGTTTAATAATTATTATTGTATTTTTGTTATGAAATTGAGGATTCACTTTTAAATTATTTGAGGGCTTGTTAATCAGAAATAATTCATAATTTATTATATTCTGGGTTGCTGATTTTCAGTAGTATGCAGTATGTATCATTGGATAACCATATGTTTATGTTTGATTTATGAAAGAAAATGATTAATTGTTACTACTCTTTTAATGAATAAGTTTTAGGGTTATTTGGTGTTATATTTTTGATCGAAATGTTGGTGCTGTAAAAATTAGTTTTATATCATTGATGATGTTTTGAGATGTTCAAGTGTTTATTGTGAGAGACATTTGTTGAAAGTTTGTAAGTTATTTATTTTGAGGAATTATGAAGAACTGTTTGATGAAATGTGGGTATAAGGCCGGGTGGCATCCCTTTTGATGAATATTTTAGATGAATGATACTTGGACTATATGCATGATTTTATTTGAGATAAGAATATCCGGTGGGATAGATGTAGTCCCCGGTGAAGAACATGCCAACCACCTGGTTTGCGAACTAGGGGTACACCTGGGTTAATTGTTGTCGTCCGAGAGGTCAGGGAGTTCTGCGTGTTCTACCCTCGCACGGGAGTTTGGCCATTCTTAGACACGGGCGGGGGAACGTAAGCCCATAGACCGACCCTGGGAGATTGCGATCCGACAAACCTTAGGAAGTGATTTGCGAATCACTGGCGTTCGGTTTCTGACTCAATAACTTGTTGTAGTTTTGATTTATTATTATTTATATATTCTAGAATTGTTCCACTCACTATATCTTGTTACTTATTTTTTATGATCACTTGTTTTACCTATGAGCTTTATGATTTTTATGTGCATGCTATTGATGAAATGATTGCATGATTTTCCTTCCTTAATAATCTACTTCTGAATCGTGCTTTGATTGCTATTGTTCTGGGAGAACTGATAGTTACTCCCCACTGACTGTGGAATTATTTAATATATATCCTTGCAGATGGAAATGATTGCTAGACTTGTGACCGCTTGGGCTAGCAGAGTGAGGGTTAGTAGTGAGAAGAAGCTCCTGGTTTTGTTTTTGGTGGATGAAATCTATGTAGACCATAGGGAGACTTACTTTTGGATAGCTTTCAAGGACATTTAGTTTTTATCTCAGTTTTATTGGGAGACTTGAATGTCTCATAGTTTTTGGATTGATGTTATGAAGTAATTGGGATATTTCTTTTACTTTAGAACTATTATGTTTTCTTGGATATTAATTCTCATTTGAAGCTATGAAACTTGGTTTGAAGAATTATCTTTAAATATTGTTTTAGAGTAGCATAACCGTCCCGACGTTATTTCCGCTAACGTCTTTTTAGTATTTCTTGATTAGACTTTGTTAGTATCTTAGTAGTAGAAGGACGGGGTGTTACACCTTTTCTAAATCAAATCCTTTTTGTCTTTTCCTTAAAACAAATCCTTTCTTTCCTTTACCTTCACAAAGAGAGAGTTATAAACCTATGGAATGGAATAAATTTTCCTTGCCTTTGGGCTAGCTAGGCCCTCCGGATGACTTATAGACAAAGACCCCTAGTGTGCACATCCCCACAAACGGTCAAACCGTAGCAGAAGATCTAAGTCCGAGACATTGATCAATGTGCCCCCCAACTAATATGTAATGTCGAGACAAACCCGATAAAGTTCCATTTTCCTTGAGATACTACTCAGGTAATCTCAACCATTTTGAAAACACGAAATTATTTCTTCGAGATACCACATAGGCAATCTCAATAACATGAAAACACCAAAACCTATTGCAACTCCTTGTATCTGTGGTTCGAAAACCAAACTTTCTACCTTGAAAGAACTTCTTCCCATTCAAACCAATCTTAATCAAAATAAGATACATACCTTTTAAAACTTTTCTCATAGCTATAGAAAGTTTTAATAAGAATCTTACCTTTTCGAAACGCACAGTAAAGTTATTATCTTAACTAGTACGACCCCTCAATGAAACCGAAATCTACAATATAAACATATATGTATTCATTAAGTAATAATAGACTTGGCTTAACTGGTTAATGAGCTTTGATTAAATATGGCTTTATAAAATATTAACCTCTTACTTCAAACAACATAACTAACTAATACTAACAATACTAACACTCTCTCTTAGTTTATATAAAATCTACATTAATATTTCTAATGTATATTTGATACTCATAATCTCATTTCAAAATATAAATACGAAAGTCTAGAGTTTTACCCCTAACTAATTCCACATGAAAATAAACATGCATTATATTTAATTTCAGTAGAATCTTAAAATAGGGATAACTTTCTCCTATGAACTCTAAATGAAACGTTTCTTGATCCTATCTTGGGTCAAATTTCGATACGAACAACTTTTATGAAAGCATTTTAGCTAAAAACACCCATAAACTGTCAAAAAACACAAATTACAAATCTGACCTGTAATTCCTACGAGTTACAGTTCTTGTTGATAAACTTATTGTTTGGGCCCAATATACCAAAAGCCCAATAATTACATAAAAGCCTCTCAAGCCCGCCCAGACAGGTTGCGTAGTGGGTCCCACATGGAAGTTGATCTAGCTCCAGGTTGCCTAGGGATCTCCAGATGGGGTTGAAAAGGCTTATTGCCTGAAAAAGCAGTAGTATAACCATTGGTCTTCCGAAAGCCCATCCCATCAATGTTGCCTTTCTGGGAATCCGCAATGCTATAAATACCCAATGTCTTATCAATGAACAAGTAATAAATTCTAGACCAACCACTCAATACTAAACCGCTAACTTCCATTACTGACTTGAGCGTCGGAGGGGCGATCCCATAAACACCCCCGGGGTAGTCTAATCCTTGTATTTGTAGGTCCCGAAGAACTCTTTGAGCATCTGGTCGCCTTCAACGGTCCTCGACCATCATTCTTGACTAATCCCCCATCATACAAGTTTTTACCCGAAACAGGTTGGCGCCGTCTGTGGGGATAGCCAAACTAAAAAGCCATGGCCAATGCTCGAAGAACTCGTCGGGGCCAACAACCTTCGAACTCGCCACCTCGAGGAGGGACTCCCCCTCCCGAGATAGCCGATGAAACAGCTGGGGACCCTCGCAGGGCCCCCATACTCTCAGAGAGACATCAGCACATTCTCGAGGAGGTCGGTCCTCGAGAAGCAGCCAGTGCTGTCAATACTGGGCAACCTCGAGAGAGGATAGTCCTACCTCGAGTCGAGGCCTCTCGATATAAGCAGCCGAGTCCCAACCCCGTCACCCAGCAGGACCTTCAGCAGCTGGCAGATCGCCTCAACGACAATCTCGAGGAAGCTTGAGGGCCCTCGTGTATAACCTTCAGAACGGAGGAGAGGGGACGTCCAACCGACCTCCTATCCCTCGAGTAGTTTTAGGGCAGAATATACATGATCTGTCTCCCAACGGCCAAGCTTCGCAAATCTCGACTCGAATCCCTCATAACTCGACTCGACCCCCCCAAGTCCCAACTCGAGCTCCTCCTAGCCGAGGAGATGCCCGACACGTCATCAAAGAGCGATCCCTTAGGAACGACACTCAAAACTCTCGCGACGTCCTAAACGAGCGTCGCGCACGCTCGAGGCAAGAGGGAGAGACGTTCCCCACCCCTAACCGGGGACGAGAAGGATCTCGACAACAGGAAAGGGGGCACCGAGGGCAGTGATCCGAGCGAGAGGTCCAATGCCCAATTTAGCAACCTAGGCTTTAACACGCCCTTCAGTGAGGAAATTATGCGGACTACCAATCCTCGCAAGGTGAAAGTCCCTCCTATCGAGCATTATGGGGGAACCACGGACGATGATCACCTTGCGACCTTTAAAGCACAAATGAGTGTGCAGACAGGGAGCGAGGCTATGTTGTGACCTTTAAAGTCCCTCCTACCACTGCGGGGTATTTGAAGGATGGAATAGTTAGTTCTGGAGTCTATGTTGTTTGTGCAAATGTCTTTTCTCCCTTAGGTGAAGCCGTAAACAACAGAGACACAGATCTCTTGAACGGCCATCCAGACATTGTATCTTCAGCAACTAGAATTCGTCTTTGGGATGATCTAGGGACTTCTAAGATATGCACTTGATGATCAAGTCTTGATCTCAATCCTACAAGTAAAAGCACTTCTAACGAGTTGAAAACCTCACTAAATATCAATGCAACAGCTCAAATCCTAACTGATCTCCCCTACCTCCCAAAAACATGAAACACAAAAGATGTTTTTTTTTAAAAAAAAAAAAAGAGAGAGAACAACAGATGTGACAAAGTATATGAAAGGCTAACAAAATAGAGAAAGCACTTTGATCAGTAAAATTGCATGCAACATGTTAGGACAGTGGTCGATGGACAAGTTTTCACCATATATGAAGGGCAAACAGCTAGTTCTTTATTTCGTGATACCTTGTTCTACAAGATGAGAGTCAAGATGGCCATGACAAATCCTTTACAGCTTGCTACATCAACCAGCACGAAGACGCTCAGCTGATAATGCCCGAAAATACGCTCTTCAAATGATTTCAGATGAATGGAAGTGCATCAAACAAAAGAGCTGGTCCCAATTTCCATTTTCTACAGATTCCAAGGCAGCTGGCAGCTTTCGTCAATTTAGCAAGGATGGTTGCAATCATGTATAGGAATGATGCATAACCTCATCTTTTGAGCCTTGAGAAACACATGAAGTCATTGCTTCATGAGTAACCAAGTACATAAAACTTATCACGTTGATGGAACAAGGCAACATGCATCAAGCAATCCAACAATAATTAGGATAATAACAACTGAGAACTGGGAAGGGTTAAATTTAGCAACAAAAGAGTTGCAACAATCCACAAGTTAGCAAATAGTAATGTAGTTAGATATTTACAAGGTTATGTGTTATGCGAAAACCAACAATAATTAAGATGACAAGTATGAAGAGTCATCGTCAGCAGCTGAAGAGTTGCAACCTCTTCTTTATACACGTGTCCACAAATAGTAATAATATAGTTAGTTTACAAAGTTGTGTCCGTTTTTAACACTGGTTCTTAAATGTAAATCTTGGTCGCTTCTCACCATAGAATGCAGAATTCATTTCTCTAGGAGTTCTTATATAGGAGCCCTTTAAGAGCATGTTCGGTTCAGGCTTAAGAAAAGAAACGGAAAGGAATCAGATAAGCTGAAGGAAAGGAATGAATTTTATCTGAAAGTGTCCGGTTCAACCAAAAAGTCCAAACCCCATCTGAATCCTCTCCCAGATTCTCTCTCGTTCACATTTGGCTCTCCTTTTCTCTCTTCTTAAATAACCATAGCTGATGGTGATATGTGAACGTAGAAGATATCAATAGGTAGGTAGTCTTCTGTTTGCCCCATATAACAGATTTTGTTACCCGTCGGGCAGAGGTGTTCATTTCAGATATCCGAAAATTTCGGATCGGGAAAAATGCGACCCGAATCCGATGATCGATCGAATCAGATATCCAAAATTTCGGATCGGATCGGATATCCGAAAACTAAAAAATTGAAATTTTCAAAGTAAAAGTTCATAAAATACGTTTCGGATTGGATTATCGGATATTTCAGATATCTGGCCTTGAAAACGGATATTTCAGATCAGATATCCGAAAATATCCGAAAAATCAGAAAATTTTCCATCTTTCGGATATTTTCGGATATCCGAAAATGAAAATTTCCGATCCGTATCCTATCTGAAAATTTTCGGATACCCGATCCGAAATATCCGAAAAATAAAAAAGCGGATCAGATATCCGAAAAACCAGATCGGATCGGATATTTATGAAAACCCTTACCGTCGGGGGAGTAGCGTAACAAATCAGAGGACTCATATACCTTTAAGAAAAAGAAATGGAAAAATTGAAAGTTAACCAAACACACATAAACGGAATCACTGTTTCCATTCCGTTATCGAGAGCCTAAGATCCCTTAACTAAACATGCTCCAAGTAACTGAGATTCCTCAGGCTCTTTCCCTTCATGCAACCATTCCATTTATCTCCCACATCAAACTATCTCTTTTATTATTCAAACTTTCCAATAACTAAAAAACTATTATTTGCAAAATCCCATTGCTCCGATTGGCCAAGGTCAAATTCCCTCTGGCCTGGTCAGGAAATCCAATCCAAAGTCCCCTAAGCAGGCAGCAGTATCGTGAGTATCCTAAGAATGGTTCGAGCCACACCCATAGGTAGGGCTAGTGGACCAGTCTGGGAATAAACTGGTCTAGTAGAGACCTAGGGAGTTCTCATGTTTATTTTTGGCTGCATTAGCCATTAGTGATGGTATATTTGGGCATGTATATGTTCACTTTAACTTAAACCTATTCTGAGGTGTATGGACCAAGCTTAGCTTGGCTCACTTGGTTGGAATTCCACCTCGTGACCTCAAGGTCAGGGGTTCGAATCCCACAAGTGAGGGGCACTTGGAGGAGAATTCCCCTTACAACTCCCCCTCCTTCCAAGTGCCCGGGCCTCTGGGTTGGGCCCTGTGCGAGGGAAGTCCACATGTTATTCATCTTACCAAATCAAAAAAAAAAAAAAAAATATTCTGAGGTGTATGGAAGTCTGCATTTCATTCCAATTTCGACATATCAACGCACGTGTAAACCTGCACAACACATTAACTGGGATGTTATACCAGAGTTTTCTTTTGAAAAATAGATTACCCACAGCTTGGAGAAATTGAAGGTGTAAGTCCCCAGTGACCGGCCAAGAAGTCCAATTCAGTGCTCCCATCATCTGTCACAACCAGACACGAGTGTCCTGAGACCAATCCGAGCCAAGCCAATAATAGTCCTGTACACCACTCCGGGAAAAAACTGACCTAAAACCACAAAACCTTACCTAGTACGGAGGTGAATTCTTAGCTGAAATTCTACTTAGCTCCCCTTGTATATGTCAACTTGAATTTAACCTCCTTGCCATGTGCATGGAAAATTATATTGCCATTGCCACTTTGATAGAGTCAAAACATGAGTAAACCTGGGCTAGTGCATTATACACTAACTGGAACATCACATTGGACTTTCATATAGACTAACCATCCTGAGCTAAAGAAATTAATATGATGTGGTTAAGGAATTAGCATGTAAATACAATAGTGAAATTATAATAATACTATTAGAACGCTTAGAAGTTTGCTTCAATGGCCCAAAACCATTTACCAACTCATTGGGCACCCTGCATCCAAGTTCTTGTTGAATACAACAACGATTGCATACGTCTCAAACAAAAGCACCTGATTAGACGTGATTTTTCTTCAAAAAAAATTACCAATACCAAAATGACATTGAAAAGCAAGACTTCATATAGAAGGATGTTCCTAAGACAAGAATAAACTAGTTATGAAGCAATTAAGAATCAAACATCCTAAGCATAATTGATAAGGCTACCAGTTGCTCAAGTATATTAAACAACCACAAGAATGATGAGCTCCAATACTCACAATATTGTCACATCAAGCTGCCAACTTCCACTGCGAATGGTTGTGTTCTCAGTTCTCGACATTATCTGAAGGCAGTACCAAACCATATTGAACATAGCTATTAGACTTTCCAAGCTTTACAAGCTCTTCAGCTTCTTCAGTCAATGATCCCTTCACCAACCCATTAACAACAAGCTGCAACAGAGCCTCGTCAACTACAAACTGCCGCTTGAACATCTTCTTGCACAACTCGAATGCCAAATCCAAATCACCACAATCACAAAACTTAGGAACAATGGTGGAAAAAGTAATGCTATTCGGCATAGCACCACTTTCAAGCAACGCATTATACCACTTTTTAGCTTCTTCTACATTTCCTTGATCACAACATCCCTTCATCAACACATTGAAAGTACTCACATCCGGTTTTAATCCTTCACTCTCCAATACCTCAGACAAAGCAACCGCCTTCGTAAGCTCTCCTTCATTAACCAACCCTTGCATCTTCAAATTATAACTTCGAGTATTTCGAACCACATTGAGCTCATCCATCATACTCCATATCTTTTCCCCTCCTTCAAAACCCTTCTCCCTATAAAACCCATCAATAAGCGTATTAAACGTGACAACACTCGGGTTCACTCCCTTCTCCATCATCTCATCAACCATCATCAAACCCTCATCAACCGAACCCGTCTCACAAAAAGCATGAATAACAATATTATACGTAAGAACATCACAACTTATCGACAGCGTAGCCGGACCCTCCCTGAAAAGCCTAAACACGTCCTCAAACCTCTTAGATTCCACCCCCGCCTTCAAAACAGCATTAAAAGATTTAACAGTTCTTGGACATTTTAGTTCAGGCATTTCGTCGAACACCTTCAGGGCATGATCGAACATGCCCGCTCTCGAATACAAACAAATGAGTCGTAGACCAAACCCTTCACGAGTAATATCATCAAAGTGTTTGTGGGATTCGAGGATGTCTTCAATGAGATTGTAACGCTTAGCAATGGCGAGGCGAGCAATGGTGAAATCATAGATGTTATGGCGGTTGCGAAACTTGGAGGAATCAGTTGCAACTTGCTTGAACTTTTTAGCAAGTTCGTCGAGGTTGGATTCTTCCGCAAGTTCTTTGATTGAAATGGGTATTGAAGTGGGTTTTGCAGATTTGAAGGGTATTGAAGTGGGTGCAGCTGAGGTTTTTAGAATTTTACGAAGATGAGAACATGGGTTAGACATTTTATTTTTTGTGGTAAGTTCAGTTGGTGGAAGTGTAGTGATTTGCCTTTAAAACTGATTTTGGGAAATTAATACAGCTTAAAACTTTCTCTCTCCTAAAAAAAACGCTAGTAAAAAACTTATATGGACTTGATTTATGAAAATAAAAAGGATCACTATAAAAAAAAATATATATAAAAGATGAATAGATATAAATTATGAAGTTTGACTATGAAAAAACAAGATTACTATGTCACAAAGTGTAAAATTTCATCATGATAAACTAATGTGAGAAAGAGTTACTATATTAAAAAAAACAGTCACTATGATAGATAGTAACCATATAATATAACTCAAAATTTGAAAAGGTTACTCTATGGAAAAAAAGTGTCACTATGTTAAATAAGTGGTTTTGATCCACAATAATATTATCATGACTGCGCCCACGCAAGGCACTAACTCCAAACGCTCTGCCTTCTCTCTAAACACAAAACCCCCTCATCTCAAACCCTAGGAACTCGCCGGAGTTCCGGCGCCGCTTCGGTCTCCGGCGAGTTCTGTTGTAGTTTTTAAATAGTTTGTTTGCTTCTCTCATCTTTTCGTCCTCGTTTTTGTTTCGTTTTTCGGCAGTCTTTCTACCCTAGTTTCTTTGTTTCCGTCGATTCTCCCCGCCTCCGCCATGTTTGGTTGTCCCATCTTTGTTTGCGTCGTTGGTTTACTCTTCACGGTAGTTGCGGTATGTTTGGGCTTCCCTTTCCCCTCCCCCTGGTTGTGTTTTTGGGAATCCCCTCTCCCCTCCCTTGTTTTCGCTTTGGGCCTCCCCCCCCTCCCCCGGTTCGTGGTTTGGTGTTGATTTGGGCTTCCCCTCTCCCTCCCCTGGTTTCAATTTGGGCTCCCCCTCCCTCCCCCGTTTAAATCGGTCTTCAGTGGTGTGTCAGATTTCTCCTACCCTATTCCCCCTGGTTTTCTGTTGGGTTTCCATGTTATTGTGGTTGTGCGGGTGGTGTTGTGTGCGGCGGTCTCAGTTTGTTCATTTAGGCTTAATTTGTTTGTCTTTCGGTTTTCTTTCAATAAGTTCCATCTTTGGGGTGGTTTCAGTCCCCTATATGGGGTGTATGTTTGTTGTGTCTTCTGCTTTTCTGGTTATGTCAGGGATAGGTGAGATTTGGAAGATGCAAGATCTAATCTACAACAAGGTTATTGATATCCAAAGAGTTACAACACATTTAGTGTCGATTCAGTTAAAGATGCATAGACATCGATTCAAATGGGCTCGAATGGATTTTCAGTTAATTTCTTTTGATGATGTATTTCTAGTTGTTTTTCATATCTACTTCCTTATCTCATTTCTCAATCTCTGTAGATGTCGTATGGCTGTTTAATGAATGATAATTTTCTTTCTGTAAAAAAAAAAAAAACTGATTTTGGGTATAAGTAGAAAATTGTATTAGGGATTTACCATACCAATATTACCCTCTTAATAATTTTAGACCGGTATTCTTTTACCAAGTACATTCATCATACACCTAGGTGTACCTTGTGCATGATACACTAAATGCTATTTTTCGCTCATTTGGAACGTCCAAATGAGCACAGTAAGAGCTCCAAATGAGAAAATCAACAATTGAGCAAAAAAAAAAGGCCTTAGGCGTACCATGCTCATGGTACACCCGGATGTGTAACAAAGATTGTATTCTTTTACCTATGCACACTTTGTCTTTGACTTAATTAAGTAGTAATATCAATAAATGAAGCTTATACTCAATTCAAATAAGTGGACCCGAATTTGTTTTATGGGATATTAATATTTGAAATACTGGATCCAAATTATCTTTTTTTTAGAAGATCTGGCCTATGAATTTGGATCTAAATTATCTTTCTTTAAGAAGATCTGGCTTATTATGAATATTTGTAATTGTGAAATATTTCAAATATATTAAAAATAAAGTGATAGTGTACTTTTATGAGAACTAAAATAGTCTCCTTAACATTCTTGGGCTGGATAGGCAGAATTAGCTAAGATGTGATTGATAAGTGATAAAGTATGTGTTATACAAGAATCATTTTTTATTGATGCTTCTTATATACTACCTACGTCCCAAAATATAGTGCTTGTTTGTATTTCTTTCACGAGAGCTAAGGTAAGTAGAATTTTTTATCACTTAGTTTAAATGATGTATCTGCATTAGGAACAGTAAATTGGTACAATCAACAAGATTAAGAGATTTGAAATGAGAGGAGAGCAAAATGTGTAATAGTTGAAGTAAGAGTAAAGGAGAGGAGTTAAGAAAAGAGAAAATTTAGGGAAAATGATTAAAGATTCCAAACTTCTTTAATATGGGTACAACTTCTCATGGAAAAATTATAGCAATGAGGATATTTTATGAAAAATTAATGTTTTTGAATGGAGACAAACATTATATATTAGGACACTCAAGATGGAAATTAAAAAAAAAAAAAGCAATATAATCTAAAACAGAGTGATTCTCTATTGGGGTTACAAAAAAACTGTACAAGTACTTCCTTTGTCTTGTTCGTTGTTTAGAGGCGGACGTGGCAGGCCTCATTAAATCCCAAAAATTTGTAGCCTAAAATAATTCTCTATATGGATAAAAGTCAAGAGAATTCTAGAGAGAAGGGTTGTCCCTTCTCTCTAAAATTCTCTAGGCCGCATAAACCGCCTTTAATCAGCCCCCACCGCTTTTGTTTTAGCCCTTCCACTGTCGTTTTTTCAGCTCCTCCTCTGGCTTCCCGCTCTGCCCCTTCACCGCATACCTCATCTGCTTTGCCACCGCATCTCTTCTTTCTTCTCTACACCGACATAAATTTTTCGGCCCCCTCTCTCTTTGTTATCTCTGCTGCCTCCACCTACTCTGACATCTCGCTGCATTCCCGTGGTGAGATCTAGCCCAAACAACGGCATTTCACCACCCAAGTTCCCGATATCGGTGACCGCCTCGGCTCTACCTGAACAATGACTTTTAGATGCTGGTGTTCCCGACCCCGCCATCTTGTGGTGGTTGTCTAGAAGCTACTTGCTTCTTCAAGATACTTCAGTTTGCTCTTTTCAGGTAGTAGATTTTGTTCTTCTACCCTCTGTTGCTAGCTTATTTGAGAAGCTTGTATGTTTCAACTTCCTTGTGAAGCTAGATCTAAGTTTTGGTTTTTACTTTTATCTTCTTCTTTTTTTTTCTTTTCTTGGACTTTAGTTTTCTAGTGGTCTCTCCCTGAAATAGGGATCCACTAGTACCCCATTTACCTCTTGAAAAAAATATATGGATAAAAGGATATATGGTCTCTGAAGATCATATATTGTCACATGTTAAGACTAAAGTGAGACGTAATGATTTACACGCGTTTGATTATGATTTAGCAGTGCAATTTAACTAAACTATAAAAAAATGTTAACTAATTGCAAAAAATGTGCAACTATTTTACAGAATAACTTTTAATGAAAATATATTAACTAGTAAATTAAAACTCATAATTATTAACCAATAAATCATAATTATCAACCCAAAACCATAACATCAACTAAACCACCATAATCATAGCCCAAAACAATAACTTTTTATCTAAATTTATAACTAACAATCCAAAACAATAGCTATTAACCCGAAAACCATAACAAAGAACAAGCAAACCATAACTATTTAGTATCCACCCAAGACCATATTTTATCTCGAAAAGTATAACTAGTGACATGAAAATTATAATTAATAACATGTAAACAATTACTTATAACTAAAAATTATAACTATTAACCTTAGAAATATAACCATTTACCCAGAACCATAACTATAACCAATAACATGAAAACTGTAATTAATAATGTGTAAACAATTACTAA
The DNA here is from genome assembly GCA_947648045.1 of Beta corolliflora. Classification (NCBI taxonomy): domain Eukaryota; kingdom Viridiplantae; phylum Streptophyta; class Magnoliopsida; order Caryophyllales; family Amaranthaceae; genus Beta; species Beta corolliflora. Next base: position 1,044,970 of record CANSZD010003457.1, on the reverse strand, counting down.
CAACTAAAAACCATAACTCTTAACCTTACTAATATAACTATTGAACCATAAATATTTACCTAGAAACAATAACTAATTACCAGAAAACCATAACTACTTACTCAAAACATATATTATGAGAAAATCTTGTAATTACCTGAAAATCACAACTCATAATAAGAGATACATTAGAGTTTAGACCCATTCATAGAGGGAAACAATGAGTTTTGAGAATTAAGAATAGGATTATTTGCTCACAATAATGCAACCTTTTGGCGATTCGCAGATAATAGAGCAACCTTTTGATTATTCCACAATAAAACAACCTTTATACCCCCATTACCTTTGGGTAGGTCAAGTTGACCGGTGACTTGAATAAATGGTAATTTTTTAATTAAAACCCTTAATTCTAATTCATAATACTAAATAAACTTAAAAAAAAACCTAAACTAAACCCACCCCCTCCCCCACCCACCGCCACCCCCCTCCCTCCCCTTCCCCACCCACCGCACCCCCTCCCTCCCCTTCCCCACCCACCGGTCACCCTTCCCTCCCATTCCCCACCACGACAACCCCTTCCCTCCCCTTCCCCACCCACGACAACCCCCTCCCTCCCTTCTCCAGCCACCGCCACCCCCTCCCTCCCCTCCCCTCCCCACCCCACCCACGATAACCCCCTCCCCCCCTTCCCCCCACAACAACCCCCTCATTCCCCTTCCCCCGCCACGACAACCTCTCTCCCTCCCCCCTTCGCCACCCACGACAACCACCCCCTTATTTCTCTCTCCTTACCATCCCCGACCCACAACCCACCCACGACAACCACCCCCCTCTTTCTCTCTCCTCGCCATCCTCGATCCACAACCCACCCACGACAATCACCCCCTCTTTCTCTCTCTTGCCATCCCCAACCCCACAACCCACCCCACCCCCTCCATCCCAGGCTCCGCCCACCTCCCCCCACCCCAAAAACTCCCCCTAACCCCGACTAACCATCACGAAGCCTTGAAATAGGTTGTTGCGGCGCCGTACGGGGGAGGGTGACTCTCCGGGGTTGGGTTGGTGAGTCAAGTAGAAGAAGGGAGGGGGAAAAGATGGGGTGGGGTGGGGTGGGGTGGGGTGGGGTGAGGGTGGCGGTGGGACCCGACTGGTAAGGGAAGAGGGTGGCTCATGTTGCACGGAGGGTGGGCTGGGGTGGGGGGAGGAGAGAGAGGTGTGGCAGTGGGTGGGGGGAGGAGAGAGAGAGAGGGTTTACGGTGGGGGTGAGGGGTGGGGGGTGGGTTTATTTTATTTTTTTTATCTTTTGATTTTAAATTTTTTAATAAAATTTTATTATGGAGCCAATTATTAGGCGACACGTGTCTCATTTTACCTATTCTTCAGGTTATAATCGGTTTTGGCTTACTCAAAGTAAATGGGGTATAAAGGTTGCTTTATTCTGAGATAATCAAAAGGTTGCTCTATTATCTTCGAATCGCCAAAAGGTTGCATTATCGTGAGCAAATAATCCTTAAGAATAAACTTTTTTTAGGGGAATGAAGAATATACTTACTTGAATTTGATGCAACAATGTTCTTGTTTAAGCGGAAGAAACTGAACTAAGCATCATAAAATTCTCATCATCAAGATTGAAGAAGACGCGAAAAAGGACGTAAGTTGAAAGTTTCAAATGTTCGAAAAAGAAAAGAAAGAAAAAGAAAGAGATGTAGGATATTTAGAGAGAAATGGAAGTTGGGTGGAGGAGAGGAAAATGGCAGTGCAGATAAGAGAGAAACAGGAGGGGTAGAGGAGAGAGAAAGGAGAGTTGGTAGAGGAGAGGGGCATAGAAAAGAGAAATGAGGGTTGACAGAGGATAGAGAAAATATAAATTGAGGGGGAAATATGATGGTTTCACTAGCATAACTAATAGGTCCAAGCGATTAACTAATTCCACTGTTAGCATGACATTAGTTGGTCTCACGTTTACACTAAAGTAAGACCGTCCTTTTCAAGAATTTGTGTCGAACATATTATGTAAAGAACAACAAAGAGAAAAATGCTACAAAAAAATAATTAATTACTTTATTTTTCTTGTTCTCCATTGAACAAAATCAGTAAATAGCCCAATTTATTACAAAGCCAAGCTACAAAATTTCATAATCGCTCAGTTTTTTTAACATGTGCAACACTTGTTGGTCAAATTTGACCATGTATATATTTTTATTTTTGAGAGGAATAGAGAAGAGGTAATTTCATTGATTATAAAACTTTTGACACTTACAATCATTCCATGGAGTCACTAGAAAAACAATATAAGTATAAAAAACCTTAGACATATTATCATCACTTCTTATCAACTTCGATCTCTTGTATGATGTCTTTGCATCTTTCTCATCAGAGCTCCGCTGGTGTAACGTCCTTAGGTTCATAATACATGACTAGTTCTTGAGTTTGGCATCTCTAGACCAACAATGCTCCATTAGTTCCACAAATCTGCAAGATAGAACTTGCAATTGGTATCCTATATCTTTACACAACAAGAACACAGAAACACCAACAAATAAACCCATCATGATAAACATGAGGAAGCAAGAACCCAACAAAGGGGAGTAAACTAACCCTAGAAGGGGGAGAAAAGCTATCACAAAGGATGGAGAATTATTAAAAATTGAGGACAAAGAGAGAAAAATAAAGCAAAAAAAACACAATACTCAGTATTAGAAACCAAACTAATGGCGGTAAATAAGAGAGAAATTGGGGATTACTATGGACAAAAGCATCCATGGCTGCCCCTTATTACTCTAGAGAAAGTTAGGGTTTGCTTTTGAGAGGGACAGAGAGAAGAGAAGAGCGGAGGGTAGAATTCAAAGTGACCATGTTCCATGTATATATGTTATCACTAATATAGTACAAACTAATTTTATCATTCAAAGTCTTGTTAGATTTGTTTTCCTCAAACCTATTAAATTTTATAATATTTACATATAAAAGTATATTATTTGCCAAAGATGGACTAAAGGAACAATTAAGGACTTAAAGTTTGAATCTTAGTTTTATTTGTATCCATTATTATTGTTTCAGACTATAAACGCCCCCCTCTTTTCCCTAAACCTAGTTCTCTCTCGCCACCGCCCCTCTTCTCCACTTTACCTAGTTCTCTCTTGCCCCCCTCTTCTCTCTAAACCTAGTTCTCTCTTGTTTTCAGTATCTAGTTTGTTCTTGATGTATCGTATTTTTATATAGTTTTTAGGTGCATTTATGTTGCATTTTACGAGCATTTAGGTGCATTGTTGTCCAATGATATTTTAATTATGTTCTCAATATCTGAAATTCATCCAAGAATACCAAAAATACACAAAAGGAGTAATATTTCGCAACTTAAGTAATTATATGCAATTGGGAACTAATCTTGAGTATTTAGAAGCAATTGAAAGGAAGCTACATTGATAAGGATGGTTTTGAATATATTCTGATTTTTTCTTTATTTTTTAATTTGTCGTATGACTGAAGTATTATTGTCTCCTTTGTTTCTCTTATTAATGGAGTTGTTGAAACTCTCCGAACTCAAATTCCAGCTTCGTGCCTTAATCTCCGAGTTTAAAGATCTTCGTGTAAGCTTTCTCTCTCTCTCTCCTTTTTCTCTCGCTCGTTTTCACTTCTACTATATCAGGAAAGCAAACGATCTGCTGCGGAAAAAGTCCAGGTTTTCATTTCAATTGAATTCAATTTCTCTTTGATTTTCTCCTTTTTTTCAACTAAATAATGCTTTTCCCCCAATTTTTTTGTACTGCATTTAGAATCAGAAGCAATTAGAGGAGGAACCTGGGAGGAAATTAAAGGAATTGGAATCTGAATTGGCTTCCTCCATTGAAGCGCATAACAAGCTAGAGAAAAAGGTTAGTTGTGTAAAATTTGCAGTTTGCGCTCAAATTGTTCGACGAAATTCCTGTGAGATATGCTGTTTTTATGTTAAGTATTCTTGTTGTGACATGTGAGTTATCTGCACAATGATAATGCTCTGCTTTAGAGAAAGCAACAAGAGTTGAATGCCACAATACAAAGCCTTCTTCAATTATTAAAGTTATTGAAGCAGCTGAAGCAAGTTCAGCTCAGTCAATTGGAGCAAGTTCAGCTCAGTGTTCAGCTCAGTGTTCAGCTCAGTTTCAAGAAGCTACAGCTCAGTAGAAGTTACAGCTCTCTTGTCCAGCTGCTAAGCACTTGCATCCACTTAACTAACTTCCCTGGATTTCAGGAAGTTAGTTATGAGCTCTAGATATTTTAGATGTAATAATATCTAGGTCTTTCCTACGTGGCAACTATGATTTGTGGGTATTTCCCACGTGGCAGTTGTTATTACTTTGTATAAATTCATTTCAGCTGTAGTTTGTAATCATTCAGACATTTCACAAATAATGAAAAGCTAAAATTCCTCTTTTCTCTCTCAATCTCTCTAAGAGTTCAATCAGTAAATACTGAGAATTATAACATGGTATATGTAGGCACATAATCGTGTCTCCCCATTTCAGGATCCAATGATGAAACATACCACGACATTAGTTGGCGCGACCCAACGGAAGAGCAATCTAAAAAACCAATCCAAAATGTGTTTTGAAATGATATTCTAAAGCCCAATTAATTGTTCATGATGATTAATTGTATTTTAAGCCCATAAAATATTTTAAGTCCATTTAAAAAAGCCCAATCAAATATTTATTATTTTAATAAATATTTTTCATAAATATTTTATTATCTTTGATAAAAAATTCAGATTTTTAATCCGTAAAATTCAATCTCTGGAATTTTAGGGATAGAAAAGGTATCTTCGAAAGACGCACAAAGGAATATGCTCGAATATTCCCGAATATGCGCCGGACGCGGGGGCTGCGCTCAGCACGCCACATGCGTCCAACGCATAGGCCAGAACGTGTCAGGTGAGCCAATGAGCGCCTGACACGTAGATTTTGTGACTCACACAGAGTCCTGCGTCTGACACGAGTCTTGTGTGAGACGCAACTTTCTTTTCTATCTTTTCAAAAACGCATTTACACGTGCCTAAACCTGATTGGGCTGGCTGCGTCAGGCACACCAATGTGCGCCTGACGCGTGGCATTGCGCCTGCCACATAGGCCTGAGCCTGGCGCAAGGCTTGCGTGAGGCGCAAGTTATGTTTTTTCTCTAAATACCCGTAATTTCCCGAATTACGAACGACTTTTTGATATTATTATTTCACGCACAAAAATTCTCTCGAATACTCCGAAACATACTTCGAATACTCAAACACTCAAATACTTTCAATACTTTCAATCAATTCTTCATCACTGCGTTCTTGATTCCACGATTGCTCCGCCTAAAGATCGTTGCGCTCCTCAATGTAAGCTGCATAGGTATAATCCTGAGGATCCTTGAATCAATTATTATTGCTTTGAAGTTACTAACTATTTATTTCATGATGTAGATCTTTAAGTTTTAATCGCTCTGCTGTATATTCTAACCTCTTTTCTCTTTCTTTTTATTTATTTTTCATTATTATTATACTCGCCTGATCATTATATGCATGCTATTATGATTGTCCTGCTTTAATGCTTTCATCACCCACATGTTATTTTTGCTAATCAAAGACCTAAAGAACTATTCTAATATTAATCAGATTAATTTGGACAACTTGTTAGGTTCCTTGTAATATTGATTGCCTAATAACATGTCACTAAAAAAATAGTCTTTTTATGTGTTTCCTGAACCAATTTAGACTAAATATTTTTAGGGAGTATAAAAATATTATATGATTATTCTTTGGCATAAAATATGCAAATGAATCGATATTTAGTATAGGCCAGCAATGGGCAATATGGTTCCTGACGATATTTGTACCCTCACCCTCGAACTCAATCTTTGGTTCATTTTGACCATCTATGGAGTCAGGACGGAGAAATCTACATTGGATAATTTGTCCCTATGATTTCCCCATATCCAATTAGGTTTATGATTCTTCCTAAAAAGAATTGTTGGCGACTTCTTTCAATACAAAATAATTTTCAATAAAACCTTAACAGTGGGGTAGTTAAATCTAATACGCGCTCACACCGCGTAGGTGAAATAAAATCCACGCCTACAGTATCAGAGCATTATAATTCTCTGATAGTTTTATGAAAATTCCGCGCAAAATACATTGATTTCTCATCAAAAATCAAGATCAATTCTATAGAAAGCTGATTTTTCCAGCTGAATTCAAGTAGGTAAATTCTACTAAATCTCAAAATTGTTGATTACATATTGTTGATTGCAAAATCAGATTGCAAATTTGATAATTGATACAAGTTATAAGTTAATTCTTCAGTATTGATCAAAGTAATTCTCATATTATGAAAATCTGAATGTTAAATGCAAACTTTCATTACAATTCATCTTCCAGTTTAATTTTCTCTTGTTGATTGCTCATAATTCTTCTTGATTTCCTTCTGATCTCATTTCTTAAACCTTATTTCATCAAAGTTCTTTCAAATCTCATCTCAAAATGCCAGAAATTACAGAAAACAGTAACCAAAACCAGAACCAGAACACTTTGAATCCTCTTCAGGATCCTACTTCTGTTTACTACATACATCCTTCTGAAAATCCTACTTTTCCTTTAGTTTCTGATAAATTCAATGGTGAAAACTTTGCTGATTGGAAGAGAGGGATGATATTAGCTTTATCAACGAAAAATAAGCTTGTTTTTGTGGATGGAAGTTTGAAGAAACCAGATATTACAGATTCTCTCTATACTGCTTGGGAGAGGTGTAATAACATGATTATTTCTTACATTATGAGATCTCTGGATACTACTCTTGCAAAGAGTGCATTGTACTTCTCAACAGCAAGTGAGATTTGGAAGTATCTGAATGATAGATATTCTATCATCTCAGGTCCACAATTATATTCAGTTCAACAGTCTCTTAGACAGATTGAACAAGGATCCTCCTCTATTGCTGAATTTTTCACTAAAATGAAAGTTATCTGGGATCAGATAAGTACTGAAAGTCCAATTCCACACTGCACTTGCAATGGATGTTCATGTGATTTGACTAAGCAGTTCCAGAAAACACAACAAGATGAAAGGTTAATTCAGTTTCTCATGAAACGGGATGGAAAGTTTACTGCAGTGAGAACCAACATTCTCATGATGACACCCTTGCCTTCCATCTCAGTTGCTTATAATCTCTTGATCCAGGATGAGAAACAAAGAGAAATTACTGAATCTAGTAATCACACTATGGCCTTTGCAGCCACAGAAGACAGAAAGCTTGATTACTCTTCATCTATGAGTAAACCAAGAGTTAATGCAGGCAATTTTACTAGAGGAAATAGAAGAAATTTTTCTTCTCTTTACTGTGATCATTGTAAGATTCCAGGTCACACCATGGATAAGTGCTGGAAAATTCATGGATATCCTCCTAGATTTCATAATGGAAGACAAGGAAGAGGCAAGAAGATTGCAGTTGTGGCTTATGGAGATGACTATGATGATTTTGATTGTAATGAAGCTGATACTACTCAGCTTACCAGAGAGCAGTATTAGCATTTCATGTCCTTAGTAAAGCAAAACAAGGAGTAAGTTCATACTGCTGGCAACACCTCCACTAATACTGCTGGCAACATCTCCAATCCTCAGCCTTCCTCTGTTGCTAATGTAGCAGGTACTTGTCTTATCACTTGTTTAAACTCCAAGTGGATTTTAGATAGTGGTGCTACTGACCATATCTGCTCAAACCTGGATTTGTTTGATTCTTATTATCCATTTGACAAAGAACCTAACACAATCACTGTTGCTGATGGAAAAAGTGTTGAGGTGAGACACATAGGCACTGTGAAATTGGAGAATGGAGTAATATTGAACAAAGTATTACATGTTCCAGGTTTACACTTCAATTTAATATCTACACATAGGCTGTGTGCAGATATGAATTGTGCTATCATATTCTCACATGATAAGTGTATACTTCAGGGACCTTTACAGATAGATTCTCTGGTTCTTAGTAAGTTGGATGCTGGATTGTATGCAGTTGAAGTTGGAGACAACTATAGTCAATCTTCTGTCAACTTAGCAATCCAAGAAGAAGCCAAGCTTTGGCATCTGAGACTTGGTCATTTGCCATTTAACAAGCTGCATCATGTGAATTCTAAGTTTCCTGTTAATAATTATTGCTCTGACAACATATGCCAAGTATGTCCTAGAGCTAAACAAACAAGGAAATCATTTCCTATTAGCACAAGCACTAGTTCTATGTGCTTTGAGTTGCTTCATTTGGATGTGTGGGGACCATACAAGGTCAAAACATATGATGATTGTACATATTTTCTCACTGTTGTTGATGACATGTCTAGGCACACTTGGACATTTCTCATGAAGAATAAAACTGATACAATTGAGATTTTAGAGTACTTGATAGCTATGATTCACACACAGTTTAATGTTTTTGTCAAGTGTGTCAGGACAGATAATGCCAAGGAGTTATGTGAGGGAAGGATACTTTCTATTTATCATGCTCATGGCATATTGCACCCGAGAAGCTACACAGATACACCACAGCAAAATGGTGTGGTTGAAAGGAAACATAGGCATCTCCTTGAGACTGCCAGGGCTCTTTTCTTTCATTCCAAGATTCCATCTAAGTACTGGGGAGAGTGCTTACTTACTGCTACTCACTTGATCAATAGAATGGCTTTGAGTTGCATAAATTTTCTGTCACCTTATGAGAAGTTATATGGTAAGAAGCCTAGTTTAACACACTTAAGAGTGTTTGGATGTCATGGGTTTGCCTCTACTATCAAAACCCATAGGACTAAATTTGATTCTAGAGCTGTTGCTTGTGCTCTTATTGGATATCCAGTAGGCCAAAAGGCTTACAAGTTACTTAATCTAGAAACTAATAAGGTGTTTATTTCTAGAGATGTAACTTTCCATGAAAAACATCTACCCTTTCATCTATCTACTACATCAGACAGCTCATCCTCTCCTATTTTCATTCCTTCAAACACATTTCTAGATCTTACTGAGCCTATTGATTTACCTGATGTTTTTGTCCCTACTGCTGATTCTATACCAAATTACACACCATCTCCAACACATTCTTATTCTCATTCTTCTCCTCCTCCTGAAACATTTTCTGAACCACCCACTCATTCTTCATCTCATTTCTCTAAAACTGAAACACTTTCTACCATTCCTTCTTCTATTTTTGAAACACATTCATCATTAAGGAGGTCTACTAGAATCCATAATCAGCCAACATGGATGACAGATTATATTTGTACAGTTGCTCATATTCCAACTCATTGGTGTAAAATAGTCAAATATGAAGATTTTTCAGCCTCTTCCAAGGCTTTTATATCTCATATTTCTACTCTCTCAGAACCTATTAGCTATCTTGAAGCATCTCAACATCTAGAATGGGTAAATGCAATGAACAAAGAGTTTGAGGCTTTGGCTTCTAATCCTACTTGGTTAGTGACAGATTTTCCTAAAGGAAAGAAGGCAATTGGTTGTAAGTGGGTTTTCAAAGTCAGGCTAAAGAAAGATGGCAGCTTGGAAAGATATAAAGCTAGGATTGTGGCTAAGGGCTTCACACAAAGGTATGGTCTGGATTATGCTGAGACCTTCTCTCTTGTTGTGAAAATGGCAACTATTAGATGTATTTTAGCACTTGCGGCAAGCCATCAGTGGGAAATACATCAACTTGATATAAATAATGCTTTCTTGCATGGCACCTTGGAAGAAGAAGTGTATATGAGAATGCATGAGGGTGTTCCCAATCCTGATAACAAGGTGTGCAAGCTGGTCAAGTCACTATATGGGCTTAAACAAGCTAGCAGACAGTGGTTTGCTAGATTGAATTCAGAATTGGAGAAGCAAGGGTTTACACAGAGCAAAAATGACTACTCTATTTTCATAAGCAAATCCAGTGATGGCATGTGTATTGCAGCTGTGTATGTGGATGATATCATCCTCATAGGGCCTAATTTGGGTCTTATTATCTCACTCAAGGAGCATTTACATGAAATATTCAGTATCAAGGACTTAGGTGCTTTAAGTTTCTTCCTTGGTATTACAGTCTCAAGGCTGCCTTCTGGAATCATTCTTAGCCAGAGAAAGTTCACCAAAGAGATGTTGACAGAATGTTCTTTAGATCTTTCCAAGACAGCCAAGACACCCTTGCCATTGAATTTGAAGTTATTGGCAGAACATGGTGAATTCTATCATGATCCCTCCCAATATAGATGTCTAGTGGGCAAGCTCAATTTCTTGACCCATACTAGACCTACTTATCTTTTGCAGTACAAACTCTGAGTCAGTTTCTTCATGCACCCAAAATTCATCATATTCAAGCCTTGCACCACCTTTTAAGATATGTTGCTTGTACTGCTAGTCAGGGGGTTATGCTTCAGGCATCTACACAACTCACTTTGGAAGGCTATTCAGATTCTAACTGGGCTGCTTGTCCTAACACCAGGAGGTCAGTTACTGGATATGTCATGCTCTTAGGCAATAGTCCTATTTCATGAAAATCTAAGAAGCAGTCCACAATCTCTAAGTCATCCTCTGAGGCAGAGTACAGAGCTATGGCTGTTGCTGCCTCATAGCTCACTTGGCTAGTCAGGTTACTTAATGAACTGGGAGTGACAGATTTAACTCCAGTCAAACTTAGCTGTGACAATTAATCAGCTATTCACTTGGGCAAAAATCCTGTCCAACATGAGAGAACCAAACATATTGAAATTGATATACACTTCACTCGAGATAAAGTTCTGGAGGGCCTTCTTGAACTTGCCTATATTCCTACTGGTGATTAGTTAGCAGACTTGCTAACTAAGAATTTGCCATCACCTCACCTTTCTAAGCTCATGACCAAACTAGGAATGGTTGTTCCATCCACCCCTAGCTTGAGGGGGGGGTATTGAAATTATTGAAGCAACTGAAGCAAGTTCAGCTCAGTCAGTTAGAGCAAGTTCAGCTCAGTGTTCAGCTCAGTTTCTATAAGCTACAGCTCAGTAGAAGTTACAGCTCTCTTGTCCAGCTGCTAAGCATGTGCATCCACTTAACTAACTTCCTAACTAATTTCCCTGGATTTCAGGAAGTTAGTTATGAGCTCTAGATATTTTGGATGTAAAAATATTTGGGTCTTTCCTACGTGGCAGCTATGATTTGTGGATCTTTCCTACGTGGCAGTTGTTATTACTTTGTATAAATTCATTTCAGCTGTAGTTTGTAATCATTCAGACATTTCACAAATAATGAAAAGCTAAAATTCCTCTTTTCTCTCTCAATCTCTCTAAGAGTTCAATCAGTAAATACTGAGAATTATAACATTAATCAAAGGAGCAATTTGTAAATGCTTATCAGGTTTTCTTTTGATCGCAACTTGTCCGTATTCATACAAGACCATCATATTCTTAATGATCTCATTGTTCTATGCATTATAGTAGGTGCCCTTTGTAAAGAATATAATCACAATTTTTAAGTTAAAAGAACTCAAATAATGATTAGGTGGTTACTTTAACAATATTTTAGTTGTTCTCATAATTCTAAACGCCTGAAAGTAGTACTACTATAATAAATTGTTTTTTTTTGGGATTATGGTAGGACTCTGGAAGGTTCTGGTGGTATTTTTGTATCACCTATAGACTGTAGTACTCTTGTGTTTGCTTTGATTGTTTAAATGGGAACAATTGAACTTTTTTCCGTAAAAAGAAACTCATATGAAATTTTACCAAAATAACCTTGTATTGGGCAGCTTGCCCAATCCAAGGTATGGGCTCAACACTCCTCTTACAAAAAATAGTATATGCGGTCCTGAAAGATAATATCACCTTAAGATTGATGTGAAACATTGATGTGTTCCTATCTGATATCTTCGCTATTTTGTGTGAGGCAATTAAAATTGAGATTGGTCGGATAATTGACCAGACTTAATAGGTTCAAGAAGACACTAGTATATTAGTTTATTCTAGAAATACAAATTTTGTGTTTTCTATAAGCATTGATATGCAAGATGGTCAAAAGATTAAGTATATTTCTAGGTACATGAGGCGTGCTCTTATAGAAGCTCCCTAGATTTTATTGTGACCTCTTTGTATGAGTTTGAAGTTTGAATTTCGGGTTTTATATAGTGTTTACCTCATTCTTGATTTAATTTGGTATGGAGAGGACTTGTGAGTTGCCATATTGCATCTACTCGGTACTCAGTTCCTTTGAAAACTAAGAGTGGAAAATAATATATGCACATTGTATGAAGTTAATGATGCCGTTTTTGCTTAGTTGAAGAGGTTACAACACTTGGGACAATTGATGAATCAATCAAAAGTTACATATATATTTTTAAAATAGTTTTTGGACATTCCTCTTTATATCAAAACTCAGCTTACATGATATTATTGATTATTCAGATCAATATATCTTCTCCTAAATTGTTAGATTTAGACCCCATGATCATATGAAATTTCGCCTATGATAATTTTCTTCTGTTTCCCCATAGACTAAATTGTGGAGAAACAAGCTGATGAGTTGAAAGCAATATCTAGTAGCTAGGTAACTAAGGACATAAGCTCTGATTTACTGCACTTTAGTTTAAACATCAATTTTTCTCTCTTTGTCCCATTATGCATAGCTAAGTAGCCCTGACCTAACAAATTTATTAGCTATGGTGAATTAGAGTATTGTTCTGTTTTCCATCTAGTATTTTATCTATTATGTTTTTCTAGCAGTGCGACTAGCTAATGATGACGTGTAATTTGTTCTTTTTATTCTGTCCTTTTATGTCTATCACTTGGAAGTTAGTTTAGCTGTCTTCATGTAGGGGAAAGTGTTAAGATCCGCCAACGAAAAAGATGAGAGAGAAAGCAAGAGAGAGAAAACCTAGACTAAAGAAACTCTACCCCAATTCTGAAAGAAAAAACAGCCCAAAAGCCCCGAAAAAATCCCAAATCTCTTTGAACTATGCAATTCAGCCTCAGTCTTTCCTCAAATTAAGCTTCGCAATTGTCCTTTTGGTGATAATTTCTACTTTGTCAGTAGAATTAACTAAATTTTTGGTAAAATCGAAACCCCTCTTTCAATTTTTAGGGGCTAGAACCAAGAAATTAAGTAGAGTGGTGAGAGTTAATGCTAGTTTATGGCAGGGCTATAGCCCTAAGAAAGTTGTTGGTTTGGTTTTCATCATTACTAATCCAGCAAATGGGGTATTGAAATGGCTTAGGTGGCTCCAATTTCTGAGTTTTAAGTACAAATTGAAATCTAGGGTTAGGGTTTTTTTGGCTGTTGATGGGAAAGGTCTCTTAATTTCCCTTTGGTTTGCGATTAGCTTCAATATTTTTGGTGCGATGTTCATCATTGCGTCTTCCGTGGCATCTGGTGGTAAGGAGTTGCAGAGGTTTCTTGTGGGTATTGGATTTGCGTCCATTAATGGTATTTCAGCATTTAATGCGAAGAGATGGTTCATTCAATCTCTTTATTCTCTCTCATTCCTTGAGATTTGCCCTATATTTACATGCTATATAAGTCTTCAAAGTCAGGTGTATTTTTTACACCTTCTCATTCACTTTCTTTCAGTTCTTTTGTTTTGGAAATTTTTTTGTGATAAGTCATTGTAATCTAGTGTGAATCTGGTATTTTCTAAGTGCATGGCTTCTGGGAAATCTTTCAAGGATGTGATCCTTGAACCTGTGGTAACTAAGCCTAAGTCTTCTGCTGTTCCAGTGGGTGAACCTGCTGTAAGTGAGTCCCCTAATTATAATACTATTCCTGTTGCTTCTGATGATCAAAATGTAGACCTTTCTGGGCCTCCTTCTTTTCCTGAAGTCATTAATTTAGATGACCTAGACCAAGTTAAATCTGATATTGAAGATTTGTCTAAATCTTGTCTGGTTGGTAAGATGTTAGGTGATCCTGTTGATTTTAGAACTATTATTGCTGGAACTAAAGCAGAATGGAAATTCTGTAAAGGTGACATTTTTTACTTAGAAATGGGTAATGGATGGGTTTTAATTAAGTTTGCTAACCCTGGGGATCTATTCTTTGTATGGTCAGAAAGACCGTGGCATGTACAGGGGGAACTGTTTGTTATTTATCCTTGGAGGGCTTTCTTTGATCCCTATTTAGAATCTATTCAATGGGTTGATTTGTGGGTTAGAATCACAAGGCTTCCAACTGAATTGCTGACTTTGACTCTATTGCTAACTTGCTAGCTAGTAATCAAATTGGGTCCCTAATTAAACTTGATCCTAGATCTGTGCTTAGGCATAAGATTAGGTTTACTCGTGCATGTATCAGGGTTGATATTTCTAAACCTTTACATGAATATGCTGAGATTGTGCGTGCTGGTGGAATTATTTCTAGTTATTTAATATGGTATGAAGATTTTTCAACTGGGTGTTCATTCTGTGGGTGTGATGAGCATGTGATTGAAAGCTGTGGGCTTTTATGTCCTCCTAAGAATGAGTTGAAAGTGAAGATTCTGAAACATCCTAAAAAGCAATGGTTGACTGATTTCTTAGGCAATGCAACTAGACAAGCCCAACCTTCTACCACAGCTGAGCCAGCAAATGTGGTAGAGGTAAGGCCTAGGCATGTTGCTAGACCTAAATTTATTCCTGTTTCTAGTGGGTATTCTGCTGCTAATAAGAAAAAATTCCCTGCAAAATCATATGGTGGCCCTGCTATGGCTAGAAAAGAGAAAGGCATTGTTATAAATGAAGTTGTAGAAAAAGTGCATTCTCAGGTTGCTGCTATGTCTCTGCCTGTTAAGGCTGAGAAAGGTAAAGGCATTGCTTCCTTAGTTCCTGCTATTGAAGTAGATTCTTCCTCTGATGATGAGCTTTATATAAAGGTCGATGCTCCTATTTTGCCCTCTGCTGCTGCTGTAGTCTCCACCCAGTTGGTTATGCACTCTGAAGTGCCCCAACAGGTATCTAATGCTATGATCCTCCCCCCTCCCTCTGTCCATGATGAGTTGATTTCTCGAGTCCCTATCAAGGTAGTGTACCCTGAAGATATGTTTGCTGCTGCTTACTTGAATTCTGCTGGTAATGATGAGTTACCTGGTGATGATGTGTTCTATGATGATAAGTTGGGTAAGTCTGATGTGGAGGATGATACTTATATTGTGGATGAATTGTATGATGATGATATGCTTGATGATTACTTATCTCAACCAGATAACTCATTTCATTATGTCAATTCTGAATCCTCCATAATTAAGCACATTGAAGGGATGGGGGTGGAAGGATCTAGCTTAGTTGGGCAGGACTCTCAGTCCAGTTCAGCTAAGAGAAGGAAGAATAGTATTGAGCAAGACTCAGCCTCTTCAAGCCTGAAGAGGGGTAGGAATTAAGTTAGTTATCAGTTTTTGGAATGTAAGAGGGTGTAAAAGACCCTTGATTTTGGAAGAAGTTAGAGATTTTTGTAAATGTAATAAGACTCAGATTATGATGTTGTGTGAAACCAAAATTCCTACTCCTCCTTCAGAGGGTTGTGTTAGGCATTGTGGTTTCACACATAGTGACTATCTCCCTTCCATAGGAAAAGCAGGTGGTGTTTGGTTATTTTGGAAAGTTAATGCAAGTAACCCCTTTACTCTTTCTATTGTCAAGAAATCTGTTAGATTTATAGTTTGTGAAGTTAATATCTTGTCTTCTAACTTGAATTTCCTTATCATATTTGTGTATGCTCCTCCAAATTATATTATGAAATATGAGTTTTGGGAGGAAATTATTCAATATATTAATTCGGTTACTATTATATTCCTTATGTTATATTAGGATATTTTAATGAATTGAGCTCCCATTTAGACAAAGTGGGAGGAGCTAAGTTTAAGTTCTCAAGATTATTCTTTATGAATCTGTTATATTCGTCTACTAATTGTGTAGAATTACCTTATGATGGGGATTGCTATACGTGGAGAAAAAAAAGACATGGGCCTAATAATATAATGGAAAGGCTAGATAAAGGCGCAGCTAGTATATATTGGTTTAGCATGTTTCCAGCTGCAAAGCTTACTCATCATTCGTTCTCTTCATCTGACCATTGTCCAATCTCTCTAAATTTAAGAATGTTAACCATTTTAAAAGCTCCGCCATTTAAGTTTGATAAGATTTGGACTACAAGAAAGGATTTTGACGTCTTAGTTAAAAAATCTTGGAGCACACGATGGGTCAAATATGTTTTGTTTAACTAGGAAATGCAAGTTATTGAAAGAGAATGCTAAAAATTGGGCTGCAACCTGTTTTGGTAATATTTTTCGTCAATTAAGATTGGTTAAGAAAAGATTAAAGTAGTGCAAAATAGACTATTAGTTGAAAATGATTGCTCTAAGCTTATTAGTACCCAAGAAGTTCTACTTACTAAGAAAAGAAAACTTCTTGAGTTCCAGGATATTTATTGGAAGACCAAAGCTAAATCTAACCATGTTAATTTGGGGGATGCTAATACTAAATATTATCATGCATGTACTACGATAAGAAAAAATCGTAATCTAATCTCTTCTATTAATGATGCTTCTAGTATTTCGATTACTCATCCAAAATTATAGAGGAATGTATTTCTAAAGCCTTTTGTGATAGATTTAAATCTAATCCGACTTGTGAATTTGATTTTCAAAAAGATTTTGATCTGATGGATGCTATAATTTTAGAAGAGGATAATAATTTTTTATGTAGAGATATTACAATTGAGGAAGTTAAACAGGCGGTTTTTAATCTAGCTCCAGATAAGTCCCCGGGGCCTGATGGATATCCATCTTTCTTCTTTCAAAAATACTGGACATTAGTTGGGAAATCTGTTTTTAGAGCAGTAAAAGCATTCTTTTATTCAGGTAAGATTTTAAAGGAAATCAACCACACTTTTATAACTTTAATCCCTAAGATTGATGCTCCATCTAATCCTAATCATTTTAGATCCATTAGCCTTTGCTCCACAATTTATAAGATAATATCAAAAATAATGGCTAATAGGTTATGTATAGTAATGGGTAAAATTGTTCACCCGCTTCAGGGTGCCTTTATTCCAGAAAGACTTATTCAAGATAATATTTTATTAGCTCATGAAGTTTTTCATTCTTTTAAAAATAAAAAAGGGAAGAATGGATGGCTTGCTATTAAATTAGATATGGAGAAAGCGTATGATAGACTCAAATGGAATTACATTTTTGCGACATTTGAAAAACTAGGATTCTGTCAAAAATGGATTAATTGGTTAAAGCAATGCATTACGACAGTGTCTTTTCAGTTCTGGTTAATGGGATTCCGGGAGATACTTTTTTCCCAACTAGAGGCATTAGGCAAGGAGATCCCTTATCTCCCTACATATTTATTTTATGTGCAGAGTTATTAGCTAGGCAATTACAAAAGGCTAGCCAGAGTGATTCCCGACTTATTGGAGTAACTCTAGGACATTCTAGGATGAAAATTCCTTTTTAACTTTTGCAGATGATACGATGATATTTGCGAAAGTTTCCATAGATAGTGGACATATTATTAAAAATATACTTAATAAATATTGTTCAATGTCAAGTCAGTTGGTTAACTACACTAGTACAGAATCGAGGATTTGCGTCGGATGCGAGGCGCCCATTTGCGTCGGACCCAGGTCCGACGGCACAGACCTCGTCGCAGATGAGAGAGACATGATCTGCGTCGGATTGGACACGACGCAGATCATAAGCTATTTGCGTCGGACAGTGTGTAAGTGCGACGCACATGACTCCTCACCCACATGACTCCTCACCCAGCCTAAATGGTCAGTCATATGCGTCGGACATGTTGCAACATGCGACGCACATAACATTCATCTGCGTCGGACATGTTGCAACATGCGACGCACATGGTAAACATATTGTGCTTTTCTTTCGTTGAATTGCTGGTTCACATTTTCTTTAATTTTCGTTTGCTTGTCTGGGCTTAGATGGATCATCAGAACATGACAAAAATTGAAATGAAGAGAATATGACTTAACTTAATTATTATAGAGTTTAAAACCATTCCATTGAAATCAACAAGCAACAAAATTGACAATACAATCTGGGTAACTTAATTTCATGTGTCTCAAACGAAATTAAAAAAAAAAATAACCCTAAGAAACAAAATTAGATCTAATACAAAAAAAACCCTAAAATCTAAAGCTATCAACAATACTAAATCTTCAATCTTCACCGTCATCTTCTTTCTCTTCCTCCACCAGATCTGCAAACATAAGTTTCATTTGAAATGATGTAAAAAACTGAAAAAATAGAGGGGAAATAATAATATCAAGCAATTTATACTGGGTCGTTTATATTACCAAATTCAAGCCAGGTTCAATTTTTTTTTCTTTCAAAAATAAACATAAATGTGGCAAAACAAAGAAATTCAGAATAAAATGGTACCTGAAAATCAAGAACTGAAAATAAAATGGTCTGAATCGAAATCTTCGAACTGAAAATAAACGTAATTCGTCGAACTCGCAACTTCTTTGAACACCTGGGTTTCCATTTTTCGTCGAACTCGCACGAATCAAAATCTTCCATCGTTAATTCGTTTGTACCAAATTCGTTTGTTCGATTTTGAGAAGTGAGAAATTTGTTTTGAGAAGAAAAGATGAATTAAAAGGGGGTTTTTTTTTTCAGTGGAGGAGAGAGAAAGAAGATGAGAGTTTTAAGGAAGGAGAAGGGAGATGAAAGATTGAAGAACTGTAATTAAAAGAGAGAAGCGGCGCGGTCAAGATAGGACCTAGAATTAGGTTTCGCTTCTATGGGCGGGATTAATATAGTGGGCCTATCATCTGCGTCGGATGGGCCCAAAAGTCCGACGCAGATGACTTGGACCAATTTATTTGGGCGGGATTATGTGCGAGTGGGGAAAATTGGGGTAGAATTATCTGCGTCGGATGGGCCCAAAAGTCCGACGCAGATATCTTGGACCAATTTATTTGGGCGGGATTATGTGCGAGTGAAAATTGGGGTAGAATTATCTGCGTCGGACATGAGTAGGGATCCGACGCAGATAATTGTCTTGCGTCGCACCCTAGTTAGATCCGACGCACATAGTTAGTCTTTTGCGTCGCACCCCTGTAGCATGCGACGCAAATGACTCTTCTGCGACGTTTGTCCTGTTGTGCGACACAGATGGTGAGACGCAAATCGTCGTTTTTCTACTAGTGCTATAATAAATCTGCTTTTCAAAGTTCTCAGAATACCAATCCTCAACTGGTGGAGGAATTTGCCACTATTCTTCAAATGCAAGCTACTCTCTCTCTAGGTAATTATTTAGGTTGTCCTATTATTAATGGTAAAGTCACTAATGAAACTTTTTTGGGTATTCAAGAAAAAGTTTCTTCTCAATTAGGTAAATGGAAGGCTAATTCTTTATCTCAAGCAGGGCGTGCAGTGTTAATTCAATCTAATCTAGCCACTAAAGCTAACTATCAAATGCAAAGCTTCCTTCTCCCCCCAAATATTCACTCCTCTTTAGATAAAAGCTATAGAAATTTTCTTTGGAATAAAGCCTTTGATGCTATATCCCCAAACTTAATAGGTTGGGATAAGATTTGTCTCCCTAAAAAATTTGGGGGTCTTGGTCTTCGTAAAGCTAAAACAAATAATGTGGCTCTTCAATTTAAGCTTCTCTGGAAAATTCTTAAATCCCCTGAAAATCTATGGGTCAAATTGGTGACTAAAAAGTATCTTAAGCAAGATGATCTCTTTTCCTATGTTATTAAGCCTAATGTTTCCTGGCAGTGGAGAAAGTTGATGGCTTTGAGAGGTGTTTTTCGTAAGGGTCTGAGATGGTCTTTTGGTAATGGGGAGGTCATTTCTTTCTGGTATGATAATTGGGTTTTTCCTTTTCCTTTGGCGAGGGACTATACCCCCTCTTAGGATTCTATTGATTTCAAGGTAAGTAATTTTATTTCGGAGGCTGGTAATTGGGATGAAGAGCTTTTGTCTTGTTATGTTCCTAGTAGGGTGGTCAAGTCTATTCTCCAAGTTTTTATCCCTAGTAATTCTTCCCTAGACACTCTTTTTTGGGGTCTTTCTGCTGATGGGGAATACTTAGTTAAGTCGGGAGTAACTTTGATTCAAGGCATTGATTTAAGTTCCCAAGTGGAATTTAATTTTAGTTGGATTTGGCAACTTAAAGTTCCTCCCAAAATTAAGTTCTTTCTATGGAAAATTTGTAATGATGGTTTGCCTACAAAAAAGAGGCTAGAAGTGAGTCATGTTTTTCTGCCTTTAGAGTGTGTGTTCTGTAATCATCATTCGGAAGATACTACCCACCTCTTTTATTCTTGCCCTTTCTTTGAAGATGTTATTAACCTATTGACTGAGGCGGGTGTAAGTATTGCGCTGCCTAGTTGGTCTGGTGGTGTTAGTTCCTTTAAAGCGTATTTGTTCGAAGTTAGGAAAAAGCGTTCTACTTCTCAATTAGAAATTTTTGCTATTAGTTGCTGGTTTATCTGGTTTGCTTGGAATAATATTATTTTCAGAGGGGAAACCAGTTCTCCGAGGAAAACTTGTGAAATGATTAGAGCTTATATTAAGAGTTGGGGAGGAAAAGATAGTATGAGGAGTAATATGATTAGTCAGGTCAAAGGATTTCAAGGCCAAAATCGTAGGTTAAAGGTGGCTTGGTCTCTGCCTCCTTTAGATTTCTTTAAATTAAATTTTGATGGTCGTTCTAAATTAAATGATGGTAGTGTGGCTTTTGGTTTTGTAATAAGGAATAGTTCAGGGGAGGTTTGCCTTAGTGAAGCTAAATCTCTGGATCCTAGTGTTTCTATTCTTGTGGCTGAGGCTTGGGGCCTCTGGGAAGGCATTAGGGAGGCCCTTTCTTTGGGGATTGAAAAGATTTATATTGAAGGGGATAACTTATCAGTTATTCAAGCTATCAAAAAGTTATGGAAGATTCCTTGGACTATTAACAGTTTGATTTCTGATGCAAGTGAAGATCTCAAAAAGTTTAAGGAAGTGCACCTGGATCATGTGATGCGGGAAGGGAATTGTGCAGCGGATTGGATGGCTCATCGAGGAAATAAGGCGAATGTGTTGTCTTATTGGTTTGAGTCTCCGGATGTGTCTTTTTCTGTAATCATCCGTCATGATGCTTTAGGTTGGCCTCCTTCTTGGAGGACCTCCTAAGTCTTTCTTTCCTTTTAAAAAAAAAATGTCGGGGAAAGTGTTCTCTGTGACGGAAGTACTCAGTTTCTTCCTTTTCTCATCTAGTTTGCTCTCATAATCTGCTGTTAGATTGCCTAACGATGTTCATGATTTGTAATTGAAAGATTGAAATGATATTGTAATTGATATAGGTTCTTTTAAGGACCAGTGTAGTTGTAAGGTTCTTTGCAGCAGCATCCTCCTATAGCTCTGGAAATGCCGTACTTGTTGTCTGCGTTTTGTCCCGGAGAAATGTTCTTTAATGCAGAAAGTTGAAGATTGGATGCTCAGGTCTCCTCTTCATGGGATAGTAGCAGAGCAGTGATATGGGAAGATTGCAGTTAAAAGGTTGAAGGTTTGGAGTGATAAAGGGGTAGGCTATTAATTTGAATTGTAATTATTTGTGTTGGAATAATGTTTTTGGGTAATTGAATTTTGAAGTGGGTATTAATAAAGGTGTGATGTTTATGGTTTTATTGATTAAATATTCAATGTCTACTGAATTATTTTTTTAGTTGTTGCTGCGTAATAAATAATAATGTAACAGAAGTGATAATTGATGGAGGAGAGAGAATTATAAAGTGTTGTGCAGCTGGCAGCTTGTGGCAGCAGCTAAAGTTGCTAGCAGCTTGTTACATTATGGTATATTGCAAACTGCTCCGGTTTTCAGCTGAAAACCGAATCAGTTAATTGTTAACTTATCCGGTTTCCAGCTGAAAACCGGAGCAATTAACAATTAACCGATCCGGTGCTAAACCGGATAAGTTAAGTTTTTCTACCTGCTGCGACCCCCATCCGTTCCGGTCCAAAACCAGATCAGTAAGACCCATTTTGACCGGATCGGATGAAATTTTTTCCACTAGTGTTTGCATCGGATTGTAATCAAAGTCCGATGCAAATACCGAAAGCAAATGAATGGCAAGATGATTCGCACGGTCCAAGAAAGTCGACGCCCATGACTAAAGCAGATGGTGTCTTGGATTCAAATATTTGCATGGAACGTGCCTTTGGTGCGATGTAAATCCTTGTATCATACGATTTGCGTCGAACGCCTAGGCTCATTCGACGCAGATGAGTAAAGCAGTTGGGTTTTTGGATCCGGGGATTTACGTTGAACCTCAAAACCCATCCGACGCAGATCCACATTTGGGTTTTTGGATCCTGGGATTTGCGTCGGACATCAAAGCCTATCCTATGTAGATCGTCAGTTGGGTTTTTGGATGCGGGATTTGCGATGGACCTTGCGGCCCATTCGATGCAGATTCTCGGCCCACCCTCTAAAGCCCAAGATGCGTTCATTTCCAGCGCAACCTCTCAAACCTGGATCTCTCACCCCTATCTAACCTAAATCTCTCTCACCCCTCTCTCTAACTTAAAAATCACTCACGTCTCTCTTAGTTAAACCACCGGCGACTCACGTCTCCTTTCAATCATTTCCGACGAAGAAAAAGTAAACAAAGAGGAGAGAGATTGCTTTACGCAGTCCGGCTTCGGCTCCATTTTTTCAGTTTCAAGAGAATGATAACAAGATCTCGCCGGAACACTTCGTCGGAATTATGGAGAAATTCCAGAAGTTTTTTCGCCAGAAGTTTAGATCTCTCATCTCCAGATTTCTCTCTGAATTTTTCCATCGATGAAGGTGATCCAAATGGCTCAGTTGAGGTTTCAGGTAATTCTCAATTCATCTTTAATTTTGAATTTCATTATTTTACAAATGTTTAACTGTAAAAATCCCCCTATTTATGTTTCTCGTTGAAATAAAAAAAGTTGAACCTGCTAAAAATGAAACTTCTGGTACTTTTTCAATTTCTCAACTCAATTAAAATCAAATTTATTGATCAAATTTGCAGATTTGGTGGAGGAAAAGAAATTTGCAGACCAAGCTTCTATATTTCGATCTTTTTAAATATGAAATTTTAGTTTTCATTTGTTTTAGGATGTTTCTCTATTGCTTGTACAATTTGTTCAAGTTTTTCATTTATTTCTCTCATGCGGTAAACTGATGATAGTGGTTTGATTTTTTTTTTTTGCAATAAATTTGTATTATTGTTCCAATTTTTTACTGTATTTTTTGATTCAAAGTGAGTTTAAAAGATGTTACTCGGGGATTATCAAAATATGTTTGCATGTTGAATAAGCAAGCAAGAGGAAACGAGACTAGAATTGACATTAAAATTTAATTAATTTGACAGATGATTTTTGCATAAAAATCATGACGATTTGCGTCAGATGAGGCTAATGTCCGACGCAGATTCAATTAATTTTTAAATAAATTATGGCTGATGTGCGTCGCTCATAGTCGAACATGCGACGCAAATGGTGCTGCTGGTGTTGGGGCTCAAGGGTCATGTGCGTCGGAGATCGCTTAAGTCCAACGCAAATTTCTTAACATCTGCGTCGAATCCTAATCCAACGCATATAATGTCTCCTTAATTTGCATCGAGGCCTGTAGCGTCAGACACATGTCCAACGTAAATGGGGGTCTTGCATCCGACGCAAATTATTGATTCTGTACTAGTGAGTTCAAGACTATCCACATGAAGGTATTGGAAGCTCGGATGCGGTCAATGTGGTTAGATTAAGAATGTTCTTCTCCAAACTATGTGATGATGATAAATGGCTCCATTAATAGCTGCTTAATTCAGCAAATACAAGGGGTCTGCGCCACATTATTCAATCCTGTTCATAATAGTTTTATTGAAGACTCAGTTGATTCGATCTTGTTTGATTCTATTTTGTTCTTCTTTAATACCTATTGTAGATGATGTTTGGCATTCAAATAATGAAATTTCTCTTTCATAAAAAAGACTTAAAGTTTACCATCTTATAAAGTTAAGTACCTAATGTTTAAAAGATAGCAATTAATTAAGAGAGAAATGAGAGTTGATAGAGCAGAGGGGCATAGAAGAGAGAAATGAGGGTTGACAGAGGAGAGAGAAAATAATATAAATTGAGGGGGAAATGAAATGGTTTCACTAGCATAACTAATATGTCCAAGCGCTTAACTAATTCCAATGTTAGCATGACATCAGTTGGTCTCACGTTAACACTAACGTGAGACCGTCCTTTTCAAGAATTTGTGTCGAACATATTATGTAAAGAACAACAAAGAGAAAAATGCTACAAAAAATAAATTACAGAATTACTTTCTCTTTTTTGTTCTCCATTGAACAAAATCGCTAAATAGCCCAATTTATTACAAAGCCAAGCTACAAAATTTCATAATCGCTCAGTTTTTTAACATGTGCAACACTTGTTGGTCAAATTTGACCATGTATATATTTTTATTTTTGAGAGGAATAGAGAAGAGGTAATTTCATTGATTATAAAACTTTTGACACTTACAATCATTCCATGGAGTCACTAGAAAAACAATATAAGTATAAAAAACCTTAGACATATTATCATCACTTCTTATCAACTTCGATCTCTTGTACGATGTCTTTGCATCTTTCTCATCAGAGCTCTGCTGGTGTAACATCTTTAGGTTCATAATACATGACTAGTTCTTGAGTTTGGCATCTGTGGACCAACAATACTCCACTAGTTCCACAAATTTGCAAGATAGAACTTGCAAATTTGTATCCTAGATCTTTACACAACAAGAACACAGAAACACCAACAAACAAACCCATCATGATAAACATGAGGAAGCAAGAGAATCCAACAAAGGGGAGTAAACTAACCCTAGAAAGGGGAGAAAAGCTATCACAAAGGATGGAGAATTATTAAAAATTGAGGACAAAGGGATAAAAAAAAAAGAAAAAAAAACAATACTCAGTACTAGAAACCAAACTAATGGCGGTAAATAAGAGAGAAACTGGGGATTACTATGGACAAAAGCATCTATGGCTGCCCCTTATTACTCTAGAAAAAGTTAGGGTTTGCTTTTGAGAGGGACAAAGAGAAGAGAGGAGCGGAGGGTAGAGTTCAAAGTGACCATGTTCCATGTATATATGCTGTCACTAATATAGTACAAACTAATTTTATCATTCAGAGTCTTGTTAGATTTGTTTTACTCAAACCTATTAAATTTATAATATTTACATATAAAAGTATATTATTTGCCAAAGATGGACTAAAGGAACTATTAACGACTTAAAGTTTGAATCTTAGTTTTATTTGTATCCATTATTATTGTTGCAGACTATAAACGGCCCCCCTCTTCTCCCTAAACCTAGTTCTCTCTCGCCACCGCCCCTCTTCTCTACTTAACCTAGTTATCTCTTGCCCCCCTCTTCTCCCTAAACCTAGTTCTCTCTTGTTTTCAGTATCTAGCTTGTTCTTGATGTATCGTACTTTTATATAGTTTTTAGGTGCATTTATGTTGCATTTTAGGAGCATTTAGGTGCACTGTTGTCCAATGATACCAATTATGTTCTCAATATAGGAAATTCATCCAAGAATACCAAAAATACA
Source organism: Beta corolliflora (assembly GCA_947648045.1). Lineage (NCBI taxonomy): Eukaryota > Viridiplantae > Streptophyta > Magnoliopsida > Caryophyllales > Amaranthaceae > Beta > Beta corolliflora. Next base: position 1,019,438 of record CANSZD010003457.1, on the reverse strand, counting down.
CGAAAGGAGTATTATTTCGAAACTTAAGTAATTATATGCAATTGGGAACTAATCTTGAGTATTTAGAAGCAATTGAAGGAAGCTACATTGATAAGGATCGTTTTGAATATATTTGAGTGCAATTTGGAGCAAAATTGGAGTTGGAATACAATAAAAGAATTGTGGAAATTGAGTAATATTTACTTTTTTATCTATAACTTTTGACTCGATAATAATATTTTGGTGATTCTAGCGGCATTGGAAAGTAGTCTTGAAGAGCTTTCCAATGATAGCTTGCACGGCCCAAGGTGAGTTAATTATATTCTGGGAGATATGGGCTTCACAAGTTGGCCCAGTTTTTCTGAGGCCTTATACGCGCGTGCGGATTTGCTAATTCCGGCCCTTTAATGATTTATTTAGCTTTTCTTATCTTGTAATCTAGTTTCCTACTTGTATTAGGAGATACAATTTTATATTAGAGGATTTCTAATTAGGTTAGAATATCTATTACTCATTATTCACTTTTTATGTTATTTTTTGTTTTATGGGTTCTCTCTCTAGTTAGCCCTATTTATTTTCTATTGCTATTTTGGAGATTCAAGATTGTGACTTTGATTAAGATTTTGGATTCATCTTTTATTCAACCATTGCGTATCATGTTTTATTCTTTTCTCTTCTCTTTATTATATTTTAATTATGTTTTCAATTAAATTTATTGATTTTATTGCCATGATTAGTGAGTAGTCTTTTCATCTAGGATTGAGTTGAGCCCTAGAATGGATTGATTATGTAAATTGTTTCTCTAGTTCCCATGTTATTGAGTCATATGCTTAGATTTGATGAGATTGTTCTTATTGTCAATTTTGCATCTTGATTTAGCCCTAGTTTAAAATTATCAACGAAAGTTGGAGTTGAAATTAGGATTATTTGTTTGTTGCTAAATTGTTATTTTATTAATTGAGTTCATCAATGAAAGTTGGGTCTTAATTTAGATAGTCTTGTCATTGATTTGAATTCTCCCATGAAAATAGGTGAGAACTAGAATCGGAAATTATTTGACATTGGTTCTTAATGATTCTAATTATGTGTGTAAGCCATGAAAATAGGAGACATACATGTTAGTTAGGTCTTTTGCTATTACGAAGGTGAGCTCTAGGTATTGAGGAAACACTAGTGGAAAAAACGCTATATGTCACAATACAACCGTTGCGGTCCTTAAGAGGACCGAATCGGTAAATCCTCAAAATTTTGGGTGGGGATTTGGGCAACACAAACCGTTGCGGTTCTTAGGATCGGTTTTTTGTTAACCGTTTCGGTTCTCTTAACCGCAGTGGTTAATATTCATTTTTTTAGGTCTAACAGCCCGCTCTTATTCCATTCTCCCTCCTTAGCTGCCTTCTACAATTCGAACACCGCTAACACTCGTTTCCATCACATACCACTCGATTTGCGCGCTAGGGCTCCACCTTCCCCCGACGGCCACCAGCTACCGCCAACAAACCCCACCAGTTGCGTCCTCTTCTACAATTCTAACATCCAGTGGGTTTCTCGTAAAACTCTTACTCTTCAGTTCATGAACATCCGCTGCTGCACCGTGCCCTAGCAGCTCCACCGCCGCTGCACCGTGCCCTAGCAGCTCCACCGTCGCTGCACCACCACCGCCGCACCTCCACCCTCCCTAAACATCTACATTCCTCCTCCACCTCTTCTTAGGTAACTAAAATTTCATAACTTTTATTGTAATCTCATATTTGAAGCTTCAAGTTTATAATTAATTGTAGTTTTATGAATAATTGTTAGTGAAATTAGGTTGTATAATAGTTAAAGGGTGTAAATTTGATTGATTGAGTTAATTTGATTTTATTTAAAGTAGTTAGTTTAATTTTTAGGTTAAAAAGTCTAGGGCTTTGTTGTGGTTGCTATTTTTGTGGTTGTTGTTGTAGTTGTTGTTGTTGTAGTAGTAGTAGTAGTAGTAGTAGTAGTAGTAGTAGTAGTAGTAGTAGTAGTAGTAGTAGTAGTTGTTGTTGTTGTTGTTGTTGTTGTTGTTGTTGTTGTTGTTGTTGTACTTATAAAATAGCTTAGTTAGGTTTGAACTTTAAACGTTGTAGTTGATTATTGGTTTAGCTATTTAGTTTAGTTTAGCTTTATTTTTGTTTAGTTTTGTTTGATTTGCTAATTTATACTAATGTTAACTTTAAACTTTATTGTTGATTATTGAAGCTAGCTAGGGACGGAGTGTTGAGCTCGGTTTGGTACTAATCTATTTTGTTGAAAAATCATCATCATTAATAGGTTCTGATTAGTGGAGTTCAGGCTATGTACAGACATGAGCATACCATTATCATTGTGTATGACTCATTGTAATGGTCTCAAGTGGGCATATTCACCTTATCTACTCACTCACACATTTTGGTCAAATTCAGGTGTCGGTTGTTTTCTATGGGTTCTGATGGCAAGGTATGATATTTTTGTACACAAACTCTTAGATGTGATGATGATATTAAAGTCTTTATGATGAATGCTATAGACTGGAAGATAATCATTAGCTTACTGTTTTACTTATAGAAATCCTATCTTCCTCTTTGATTGCTTTGTTTTTTTGTACTTGGCTTTTTCTGTCTTGTGGGCTATTATGTTGAGCTTGTAGGTGATTAATTTTATAGGTTGATGCTCAGGTATGATGTATGTGTTTGACTATGATGTTAGTAGTATTGTGAGTTAGTTTTGAGTAAATAATGGCCGGTATGCAATGTCACTTATGAAGAGTTCATTCGATCTTGGTTATATTTCGTGTGATCTTGATGGAGGCCACTATGTATATTTTGTTGAAAGTTTTGAAAACATGATATATGTATGTCATGTCCTAATAGGATTTTAACCTGAAAGTTGTGTTCTCTATTTGCCAACCTTCTCCTTCTGCTCATATTCTCTGTTTTGATGATGAACATGTGGTTTGTGACGCTTGTTGCATTGTTTTGAATGTTATTTAATATGGTTCATATGGAGAATTGACTTATGCAGTTGTTACTTTATAACTATGTGTTGGATACTATGTTTAGTTTTTATTTTTATGTTTGATTTTATCTTCGAAGGATTATCCTCTACAAGGTTGCCCCCCCCGCACCACCCTCCCCTTGTTGCCCCCGCACGCCCTCCCCCCTTGCCCCGCCCCTCCCCCTCCCCCTGCCCCCCCCGCACCACCCTTCCCTTGGACCCCCTGCACATGAAGACCCATTTCTAAATTTTTAATTGTGGCGGGCACTTCAGGTATGGGAATTGTTCACATTTTGATGTAGTAATATATCATATATGGTTGTTGTTGTTGATACAAAATCTGGCATTGCTGTGGTGGATGAGTTATTGTGAAATGTATCTTTATCAATGCAGCTTATACTATTATTCAAATGCATAATTAAATATTTGCCTTTATTTAATCTAGAACCTTAGCATATTTATGGGTTTTGAAGACTGAAGCCCATGATTAGTTTGTCTGTTTGAGCTACTATAAGTGCCTCTCTCTTAATTTAATCTCCCTTGCACACACCCCTCTTGCCGCCACCCTACACACCCCCCGGGCCCCCGCTGCCCCTCGCACACCCCCTCCCCCTGTTGCCCCCATGATTAGTAATTTAACCTTAGCATATCAAGTTGCACTAAATGACAGTGGTGCCGCCACCGCCCACCGGGACACCCTTGTTGGTACTACCCATTCTCTCTCTCATTTTTCTATTCTTCTCTGTATTTGCAAAGGTAGAATGCATACCATTGTTAATTTCTGACATTTGAGTTGGATGAAATATGAATATGTTGGTGTTGGATTAGTTGTTTATTTGCTTGGTGATTGAAACCCTTGTTCATTCCACCCTAAAACCCTTGTTCTAAAATCCCTCAACTTTTTTTCCCACAAAAAACTTTCCAAGATGATGAATTTCACAACATCATCCAACCATGAACAATCTCCATTATCATCTTCTTCACCATTTTCACCAAGTTTCCATTTTCAGCAAGCTTTTACAACATTCATCTTTTCTACACAATTTCTCTTCTTCTTTCACTAATAACCTTAATACCCACCTCTCTAATTTCGCTTCCACATCTTCTTCTACCATTAAATCTCACGCTTTTTCTCGAATTTTGCCATTAACTGTAAATCCCATAAAAATGGAGGAACAACAACAACGACAACGACAACGACAACAACAACAACAAGAACAAGAACAACACCTTGGTATGTCAAATGAAGCGATTGAGGAACGATTAGATGGAGTTCCTGTGTACGCTTCAACCAATTCTAATGAGGAATTTGTGTTGATTTCTGGGAAAAATTCGAAAAAATCACTAGCTTTATTTTGTTTAAAGAAGGAAGATGCTGATATTCTTCTTGATCAGTAGATATTGATGGACCCTAATATGCGCCGCGGCTCTAGTGTTGTTCCTGTTGCTTTGAATAAGGTATGATTTCTTTTTTTGGGTTTTTTTAGTTTTAGTTTTGAAAGAATTGGGTTTTAATTGCGCCTTTTCTACTGAGATTAATGACCATTTTATAGCCTGTTTGCGAAATGTATGGAATTTATAGTATTGATTGATTGGCAAGAGATGATATGAAGTTGATTTAGTTGGTTAATTCGCTTATATATCTTTTTCCCTTCAAAATGGGATAGCTCATTTGGTCATTAAATTGGTGCAATTAGCTATTGGGCAATGCTACATTTAAGCGGGGAACGCGTCTCAGAAATAAGAGTTGGTGTGGTGCCAGATATCCAAAAGCAAAGGTGGTATTGTAAACCATTATGTTTTAGTTTAAGGGTGTTGAAGGTTTTGAGTAGGATACAATGAAACATTGGTTGGATTAGTTACTAATAAGATGAACTGTTGTAATCATTTTTTTATTTGTTTAATTACTAGTGAATTCAGTGATTGTTCCTGCGGGATCGATCCTTAATTGATTTCTTGCTGCCTTTATTTGATGATTTGGTAGGTGCTTCTTTGCTGATTGAGCATTTTGGAGTTAGATTGATGAGTATGAGTTGATTATATTCAGTTTTTTTACAATGTGACTTATAATATATGGCGAGTAAACTGGGATATACATTGACAGGTTTTCCAGCTCAAGGTGAATGGAGTTGCCTTCAGATTACTTCCGGAGGCATCGGAGGTTAAAAATGCTTTCAGGGTGAGTGTTTACTGTCTATGAAGCATGGTTAGCACGGAAACAGCAGTAGGGGTGGGTGGCAGTGCAGGGGGTGGGGGCAATGCAGGGGGTGGGGGTAGTGCTGGGGGTGGGGGCAGTGCAGGTGGTGGGGGCAGTGCTGGGGGTGGGGGCAGTGCAAGGGGTGGGGGGGCAGTGTAGTGGTGTGGGGGGCAGTTCAGGAGGGTGGGGGCAGTGCAGGGGGGAGGGGGGCAATTGCTCTTGGAGATGGCCATCTTCTGAACTTCATATTGAACATGGGTACTGGTGAACTGGCCGACAGGAAGAAGGTATCACTGGGTACACAGCCTATTACACTTAGGACATTCTCCTCCAAGAATGCTACTCATGTATTTGCAGCCTCTGATCGACCAATTGTTATATATTTTTTTTTTTTTTTAAAGGTAAGAAGAAAAAAGAAAGGAATTAGGAGGCCCTCCGCTCGAGGGTAACCCCTAATTCATCATTTACAAGTATAGTCTGTAAGGAAGGAGAACTTGAAACATCTAAATACATCGAGGAGTGAACCAAATGACCGACATTCGCAATCCAGTCTGCTTGCGCTTGTTAGCTTCTCTATAGATATGACGAATACTCAATTACGAAAAGGACGAAGGAGCACTTGAATGTCTTGAATAATGGGTGCAATTTGCCGGGGAGGAGTCCAAATATTGTTGACACAGGTTTATGACGAGCGAGATTATCTCCTTCAATTAGGAGATTTTTGAGGTTAAGTTACCGTGCTTGGAGAATACCTTGTTGAAGAGCTGCGGCTTCAGCAATATGAACTTGAGTAGAGCCGAGGTTGTAGGTGACAACTTGGAGGGTTTTTCCTTTGTGGTCTCTGATGATGATACCAGCAGCTGCTGAGGAGGAGCGAACTGAGCCATCGAAGTTGAGTTTGTGAAAGGACGGGGGAGGCGGATCCCACGCCACAAGAAGTGGGGGAGTAGTACACGGATTTGGAGATGGATTAGAGAGAGAGAGAGGGGTTGCCGGAAGAAAGGCAACGGTCGAGGGAGGTTACGAAGGACCATTCGAGTGAAGGAATTTAGCTCTCGTGGATGATTACGTATGGATTAAGAGTGTCATGGTTGAAAATGATCTTTGTTTCTTTCTTTCCATATACTCCAAATAATGAACAATAACCTGATGATAACATTTTTTCTGTGTTTCAGGGTACGCAACGTGGACAGTAGGGAATGTGATGATGGGGTAAAAGGGATCCAGTCTTTTGTGAGGTGTGAGTTCCAGAGGGGAGAGAGGATAGGGCAATGAATGAAGAGATGGTCTATAGTTTCCGAAGAAATATGGCATAAAGGACAAGTATCAATAGGAATAATATTGCGTTTATGCAGGATTTGACGTACTGCAATGCTCTTATGACATAGTTGCCATAGAAAGATGGAAAGTTTAGGGGGAATGTCCAGTTTCCATATCCAATGGAATTCCCATTTTTCTTGTTTAGGATGTAGATCATGGGCCACCCAATTAGGCGATTTTACCGAAAAGTCCCCATGAGAGGTGAGTCCCCATACGGGGAGTCCTCGAAGATCGGTGAATGGAATTGGGATGCCTTTGATGGTGTTAACCGGGTGAATGGGTAAGAGTTGTAGGGAATAAACGTCCCGGGTTACATTAGGTAAAATGAAGGCGGATACTTTGAGGTCTAAATCTAGCATTTGTACATTCAATTTTGTAATTTCTATTAGGGACTCATGGGAGCACCAATTGTCTAACCAAAAGTAAATGTTATTGCCATTACCCACTTTCCAGTGGATGCCTCTCCGGATGATATGTCTTTGAGCGAGAATGTGTTTCCAAATAGTGGAGTCGTTCATTTAGGCTTTGACTCAAAAAATGTGGTAGACTCGTAGGTATTTAGCCCGAATAATTTGGGTCCAAAGGTTACGATGATCTGTTAGAATCTTCCGTAGAGTTTGGCTAAGAAAGCTTTGTTTAACGGAAGGGTTTTCCTTAGTCCCAAACCCCACGATCTTTTGGTCGACAAATTTTATCCCAAGCAATCAACGGAATAGCATTTTTTCCTTTTTGTTGTTTCCAAAAAAATTGGCGGTGTATATTGTCAATAGATTTTGCGATATCGGTAGGAAGAAGAGTAGAAGAGAAAACATAAGAAGGAAGGGCTTCCAAATTTGATTGGATTAGCGTATGGCGTCCGACCTTAGATAGAAAGCCAGCTTCCCAGTGGTTAATTCGTTGTTCAGTTTTTTGTAAAATAGAACGAAAATCAGCTTTAGTGGGGTAGTGAGAGCTGAAAAAGACACCTAAATACCGTCCCAGATGAGAGTTAGGAAGCATGTTAAACTGACTTGCAAGAGTATTTTGTCGGGTTCGATTGATATTTTAAGAATAGATAATAGCTGATTTATGAAAATTAACCAATTGACCAGACAATTGGCAGAATTTGTCAATTTCATTTTTTAGAGAGAGGCAGGCTGAGGAAGTTCCTTTACAGAATAGCAAGCTATCATCTGCGAAAAGGAGGCCTGGAATGGTAGGGGTTCTTGGGTGAATTTTAAAGCCAATTCCTGATTTCGGTATATTAGAGGTTATGGTTAGTTGTCTAATAAAAACTTCCATACATAAAATAAATAGGTATGGTGAGAGAGGGTCCCCCTGACGAAGTCCCCGAGATGGTTTGAACCATTTCGAAGTTTGTCCATTGACTTTGAAAGAGTAGAAAACATTGGTGACACATTCTTTAATCCACGATATCCAAATTGTTGGGAACCCAAAGGATTTAAAGGTTTCCCAGAGGAAGTCCCATTCAACCCTGTCATAGGCTTTTTCCATATCTAGTTTGAGAGCACACCATCCTGTTTTGTTTGCGGATTTATGATAGACATTTAAAATTTCTTGTACCAAAAGAATGTTGTCATGGATAGAGCGATCTTTAGTGAAAGCATTTTGTAGAGGGCTTATCACTTTTTTGCGGGATGGGCGAGAGTCCTGGAAACTAGTATCTTTGAAATTGCTTTGTAGATGGTGTTAATCAAACTAATTGGTCGAAAATAATTTGGCGAGTGAGGGGCTTCAATTTTGGGGATTAGAGTTATGACAGTATGAGAAAGAGAGGGGGGGAGTTTCCCATGATCAAAGAAGCTTTTTATAGCCAGAGTGATATCTTGTTCCAGGATGGGCCAATAGGCTTGGTAGAATTTTGCGCCAAAACCATCCGACCCTGGTGCTTTATTAGGGTTGATGTCAAAAAAAGCAGTTTTAATTTCTTCATTAGTGATAGGAACTAGGAGAGTTTGGCCGTCTTCCAGGGAGATTATAGGTTCAATAAAAGAAAGATTAATGGACCTGCCATGTTGAACATTGGTGGAGAATCTTCTTTTGAAAGATGAAGTGAGGATAGCCGTAATTTCTTCCTGAGTATCCACCCATTGGCCGATTGAATTTTGGAGGCGATAAATAGTGTTGCTTGCTTTTTTCTGTTTCATTTTGTTATGAAAAAATCTGGAGTTGCGATCTCCCTGTGCGAGTCAAGTGTTGCGTGAAATAGTGCTTGAATTTTGTTGGCCAAACAAGAGTAACTTTTCTCTCTGTTTAATCAGTCGATGGATATGCTTGATCCAGATTTGATTAAAAGGTTGGAGCCATAACTTGGATTGAATTTCTTTAATTTTTTCATCATTTTCGATAAGCTTATTTGCATTATAACGGTATTTTCCTTTAGCCCATATTTTGAGTGCTACTTTAATATTTTGGAGCCGCTTTTGTACTCTAAAAAACCGGGAACCTCGAATATTCTCTGCCCAGTTAGTTTGAACGATAGAATGTGATTGTTTATCCATGGTCCAAAAATTTTGGAAACGAAATGGTCGTATAGTGCCAGCCTTTTGGAAGTTGGTATTGAAGACAATTGGCGCATGATCGGAGACTGTAAAATTTCCATACTGGGCGTTGCAATTGGGGAAATCAGTCTGGAAAGTAATATTAGTAATTGCACGGTCGAGCCGTTCATAGATTGTAGTTTGGTGAAGAGAGCTTTTCCAGGAAAATGTATTTTGTAAGCAAGGAATTTCTACGGCGTTAACGTTAGCTAAAAACGCCGGGAACCTTAATAGTTGTTGTGGAGAGATGGGTCTTCCACCTATTTTATCATTGGGATGTATCATTTCGTTAAAATCCCCAATTATCATCCATGGGAGGTGGACGTGTGAGAAGAAGGTTTCTAGGTAGGCCCAGAAATCATCTTTTTCATTTTCTTGAGCCGGACCATAAATGCCTGAGATGAGAAAATCTTTATTTAGAGGTTTATACATGACTTCTAGATGGGCACAACGAGAGGTGTGAACGTAATTTTTTAGAGATATATTGTCAGAATTCCAGCATATCCACATTCCACCACAATGATTTATAGGATCAATAACTAGTTTATTAGCGAAATGGAGGGCGTTTAGAATTTGTTTGCTATTAGCGGCATTGGTTAGAGTTTCAAGAATAAAGATGATGTCGGGTTGGAATTTACTCTTTAGGTAGATAAGTTCAGCTAAAGCTTGAGGTTTTTTGCCTCCTTGAATATTCCAACTAAGTACTTTCATAATTAAGTTATATCAAAAGAGGTAGATAGTTCAATTGGGACACAGGTCTTTAATACACCACTCCTCTTGGAAGAGAGGGTTTGCAAATTTAAAGGAGAGGGTATATTGAGTAGCCACTCATTATCTGGGGCAAAAAGAGGAGAAGGGGTGGAGCAAATTGACACCCAAACTTCTTCAATGCAACTGCCAGGAAACCTGAAATCATGAAAAAGATTGTCAGGGGGTGGAGACCCACCCCTGTTGATCAGCGAGTGATACACTCGGTTCCATAGGAGGTAAAAACCTCGTTCAATAGAAAGGGTCACTAAATCATGACAAGTAGTAGTAATACATAACGATACTTGTAGCTGAAGGATATGGAACCAGTAGCTTCTGAATTTGCAGTGGATGGTGGTAGAAACACGTCTGTATCCTAAGGAAGGAAGACAAATAAAAAGTGCATAAGAGAAAACAATTTTAAGGTAGCAAAGAAAAGAGAAACACACCAGCAATCCATAATAAGCGAGAGACGGAAAAAAGAAATTCCAGAACGTAAAAACAAACATCCTCTTATAATAAAATGTTGCAATGAGTACATAAAAGAGGAGTACAAAAAAAGGATTCCTAACATAAAAACTAACTGAGAAATGAAAAGTACAACATAAAAGATGTAAATAAGACAAGAGAGGAATCCTTAGACAAAATGACAAAAAATGTTGGTAGACGAAACACATCAGGGGGAATAATCAGTAGGATCCTCCGCCGAGGGGTTGTCCTTTTGCGACGCTTGATTGTCGAAGAGGAGGAAACCTCCCTAGCGACATCTCGGTTACATTTGAAAGAAGGTAGTCGAGACATTTACGCATCAAAGTTAGCCTCGGGGTGGTGATGGATGACCCCCATTGCTTGCGATAAAACGCATTGTCAATCTCGTCTTCATTCTCGGCGAAGCTTGGTCCCGAATATTGAAGTCGGGGATAGCTTGAGGAGGGTTAAGCTAAATGTTATTTTCGTTATTGATCCGGAACTCGAGAGAGTAGCAAAGGTGTTTGAGAGGGCAATAGCTGGAGGGGGCGGGGGGTAGGAAGGATGGGATTCACAAAAAAGAGATTCATCACGGTGCGGGCGGGGAGGGAGGACGTTGGGATCCTCGGAACATGAGCGGAGTTGAGAATTTTTGTGAGTGGACCTAGGTGGGAACCTAGGTCTGGACCTTCTACGAGGTTTAACAAAAAACCACCCCCGGGAGGCGAGAGGGACAGTAGGGTTGGTAATATTACCGGCTTCTAGTTTGGCTACCACCAAGTCGAGGCATGGGGGCGGGCTTTTGGGGACACAAGGAGAGATTGTGATCATGGTGGCCACAAAGAGGGCAAACTTCATGCACCCCTTCATAAGAAAGAAAGAATTCGGTGGTTTCACCATCACCGTCATAGAAATGGAGCGGGGAACCGGAGTGGCAATATTAATATTTAGGCAAACCCTAGCAAATTGAGCTTTTTCATCGTTTTGTAAAGTGAACCTATCCAACTTAATGAGTCTACCAATTTTACGAGTGAGATCAGTGAGATGGTTTAGAGTCCAATACTCATTAGGCAAAAACGGAATTTTTACCCACTGGTCAACGTGGGTAATACTATTGAAGAAGGGTTTAAACATAGGGCGCCAAGGGACTAAGACAAAGTTCAAACCTTGAACAAACCATGGTCGACGGTTCCAGATATCAAGTCGGTCATTAGGATTGGAGAACTTAATTAAAAACCGACCATTGGCAAGGTATCTAATAGAGACTTCAGGTGGATGGAGTGCCAATCACGGCGAAGTCGAGAGATTACAAGCGGCGGTAGGAATAGGATCCCCCGACCTTACCAAAAAGACAAGATAACCTAAGGTTAGCTAGATGAGATTCATCAACAGGAGGGGCGTACTTGATTACAGGGGGCAATTGTATCTGAAGGTTTGGGAGAGGAGCACTTGCGTGCCCCGATTCATTGGAAGCGGAAGGTGAACTCGTCACCGTTATGAGCCGAGGCAGGGTGGGGGCGAGGGTGGGGGAGTCGACCCGACTAGGACGATTATCCATAAAGGCAATGAATTGGGTATGGTCCGATCGAGTCGGTGGGAATGGGATCATTACACACGGTGGACTTGATAATATCGACATACTTAGGGGAAGGAGGCGGACATGGAAGGGGAAGCAAAGTAAAGAATCAAGACTTTCGAAGGACGGGGAGAGCGGAATTGAAGGATGGGGTGATGGAACAGTGGATACTTAAGTATGGGCCTTTTATAGTGAGGACGTGAGGGGGGAGGGTGGGTAATTTTCATTGAAAGCAGAGGGAACCCAATTTAAAATAATCGAAAAAAAATTGGCCGAAGGAAATGAAAGGTCACAGTAAGGAAAAGCGAAACTTAGCAAAGAAGGATAGCAATTGAGCAAGCAACACAACCCAAAACAAAAGCATACGACAAAAACTAAGGACGAAATAAAAACATAATTAATTCGGGTAATGAAGCGCCATAAGAGAGAAGTGAAAAATCTTATCTGAGATTTGGAGGAGAGAGAGTAAATGGAACTTGTCTTTTTATTTGGGCGAAAAATAAGCTTGTTGAGGACGATTTCGATATGCGCAAAATTCCGGCAGCAGTCATAATTAGATTTTCGCTTGATCTCAAGAAAAGGAGAGGGAGAAGCTCGGATCGTCGCCGGATGGAAATGATTACTTTGGGTCTGATTTTTTTGGCGTAATTTAGGAGTGGTTAAGCCATGGGTAATCCAAAAAATTGGCGAAATTGTCTTGGGAAAACGCAACTGAAAGTTGGAGATTAATCTTTGAGTAGGATAATTATTACTATGAAAAAAGGAAGAAATAATGGGATTGGGCGAGAGAATTGCAGGCCATATTTTGAGACTTGAGGTGTTCTTGAGGGTGCTTGGGAAAGAGGCAAAGGGATGAATTTTCCCCATTCTGGCAAGGTGGGGGATTTTCTTTTTTTTCTTTTTCTTTTTCTTTCCACTCTTTCTCTCACTAGATATCCTAAGCATCTTCTGGAGCTTCTCTCACTAGAGCTTCTATCCGACCAATTGTTATATACAGCAGCAACAAAAAGTTACTTTACAGTAATGTCAACCTTAAGGAAGTCAGTCATATGTGCAGACTTAGCTAGATTATAGTTAATATTTTTATGTATCTAATTATTTATAATTATGCTTCAATTAAGCATAATATGCTTAATAAAATACTATTGATTTTATATCGATTAATAATGAAAAAATAAAAATAAAAATTTGTTTTTTGGGTGGTCAACCGCTGCGGTTTTGGGTCAAAACGAGAGCGTTAACTTTTGTTAACTGCTCTGGTTTTGACCCAAAACCGCAGCGGTTAACAATGATTAACTGATCCGCTGCTAGCCCACCTCATCCGGACCAAAACTGGAGCTGTAAGCCCGGTTTTGACCGGATCGGATGAGCTTTTTTCCACTAGTGAATGACTATAGATTTAGTTTCGGTTCGCAGTTGTGCTTTATTGTTGAGTCATAAGGGAATGTCGATCTCGTCCAAGCAATAGTTGAATAACTTGGATGTGAGTTATATTTTGATCAATTCATATTTGTGGATGCTTAATCTTAGTGTTTTAATTATCATATATATATATAATATATATATCATAGTTTGTCGGCTTTTGTTATTAGTTTAGCTATTAGTTATATAGATTTCTCTTGATATTTGGATTATGTATTTATTTCATAGTCTAGAATCAACTAGTGTTTAATCTGGCACCTCCTTGAGTTCGACACGTATGTGTTATGACACCGTTCACTTGAGGTATTAAAATAAAACCCTAACAATTCTCTTGTTTTGTTGAATAAGTTAGTCTCTCTTTATGAGAGTTTCTCATGCCCTGCTATGGGAAGTTTAATCTTCTCTGTTGTGCAGGTTTCCTTCTCCCCTATGGGAGTTGTGAGTCTAATTTGTTTATTTGTATGTATGGGATACTGTTCTCATTGGTTGCATACGATTTGCATCAGATTTTAATCAAAGTCCGATGCAAATACCCAAAGCAAATGAATGGCGAGATGATTTGCGTCGCACGGTCCAAGAAAGCCGACGCACATGACTAAAGCAGATGGTGTCTTGGATCCAAAGATTTAAGTGGAACGTGCCTTTGGTGCGATGCAAATCCTTGTATCATACGATTTGCGTCGAACGCCTAGGCTCATCTGACGCAGATGAGTAAAGCAGTTGGGTTTTTGGATCCGGGGATTTGCGTTGAACTTCAAAACCCATCCGACGCAGATCCACAGTTGGGTTTTTGGATCCGAGGATTTACGTCGGACATCAAAGCCTATCCTACGTAGATCGTCAGTTGGGTTTTTGGATCTGGGATTTGGATGGACCTTGCGGCCCATTTGACGCAGATCCTCGACCCACCCTCTAAAGCCCAAGACGCGTTCATTTCGAGTGTAGCCTCTCAAACCTAGATTTCTCACCCCTATCTAACCTAAATCTCTCTCACCCCTCTCTCTAACTTAGATCTCCCTCACGTCTCTCTTAGTTAAACCACCGGCGACTCACATCTCCTTTCAATCATTTTCGACGAAAAAAAAGTAAACAAAGAGGAGAGAGATTTCTTTACGCAGCTCCGACTCCGGCTCCGGCTCCGGCTCCGGCTCCATTTTTTCAGTTTCAAGAGAATGATAACAAGATCTCGCCGAAATACTTCACCGGAATTCTGGAGAAATTCCAGAAGTTTTTTCGCCATAAGGTTTAGATCTCTCATCTCCCAATTTCTCTCTAAATTCTTCCACCAATGAAGGTGATCCAAATGGCTCAGTTGAGGTTTCAGGTAATTCTCAATTCATCTTTAATTTTGAATTTCTTTGTTTTGCAAATGTTTAACTGTAAAAATCCCCCTATTTATGTTTCTCGTTGAAATAAAAAAAAGTTGAACCTGTTAAAAATGAAACTTCTAGTATTTTTTCAGTTTTTCAAATCAATTAAAATCAAATTTGTTGAATTTGCAGATTTGGTGGAGGAAAAGAAATTTGCAGACCAAGCTTCTATATTTCGATATTTTTAGATATGAAATTTTAGTTTTCATTTGTTTTAGGATGTTTCTCTATTGCTTGTACAATTTGTTCAAGTTTTTCATTATTGCTCTCATGCTGTAAACTGATGATAGTGGTCTGAATTTTCTTGCAATACAATTTGTATTATTGTTCCAATTTTTTACTATCTTTTTTGATTCGAAGTGAGTTTGAAAGATGTTACTCGGGGATTATCAAAATATGTTTGCATGTTGAATAAGCAAGCAAGAGGAAACGAGACTAGAATTGACATAAAAAATTAATTAATTTGACAGATGTTTTTGTATAAAATCGTGACGATTTGCGTTGGATGAGGCTAATGTCCAACGCATATTCACTTTTTTTAAAATAAATTATGGCTGATTTGTGTCGCACATAGTCGAACATGCGACGTAAATGGTGCTGCTGGTGCTGGGGCTCAAGGGTCATGTGCGTCGGACATCGCTTAAGTGCAACGCAAATAGCTTAATATCTGCGTCGAATACTAATCCAATGCATATCATCTCTCCTTAATTTGCATCGAGGCATGTAGTGTCAGACACATGTCCGACGCAAATGGGGGTCTGGCATCCAACGCAAATCGTTGATTCTGTACTAGTGAGTTCAAGACTATCCACATGAAGGTATTGGAAGCTCGGATGCGGTCAATGTGGTTAGATTAAGAATATTCTTCTCCAAACTATGTGATAATGATAGATGGCTCCATTAATAGCTGCTTAATTTAGCAAATACAAGGGGTCTACGCCACATTATTGGATCATGTTCATAATAGTTTTATTGAAGACGCAGTTGATTTGATCTTGTTTGATTCTATTTTGTTTTTCTTTAATACCTATTGTAGATGATGTTTGGCATTCAATTAATGAAATTTCTCTTTCATAAAAAAGACTTAAAGTTTACCATCTTATAAAGTTAAGTACCTAATGTTTAAAAGATAAAAAAAAACTAATATGAACCCGGTGCACACTAATTAGTGTGCACCTGATCCATATCACGTGATTTGAGGGAATAGTAATGATTACACTTTTCAGTTTTTGCCGCCTTCAGTTTTTCTCTCTCCTCAGATTTTCTCTCTCCTTCTTTCTCTTGTAACTTATACATTTTCTCTCTCATTAATAACTTCTCATCTTCTTTGCCCTAACTTCTTCATTTTCTCTCCCTTCAAGTTCAGTTCTGCGTAATCTTCTCTACCCTAACTTCTTCATTTTCAGTTCTGTATAATTTTTTCATAGGTTGGCCCAACCCAGTCCTCTCGTACTAGGGTTGGCTCCTCGCAGTTCTCCCCTTAACACCAACGGTAGATAGGAACCGAACTGTCTCCGCTTGAATTTAGCAATGGGAAGGAAGACGATCGCTAATCGGAATTTCTCAAAACGTAGTGGTTTGCGTTCGTCTCTTGGTGGTGGTCGTGCAGAGGAATCGGAGTTTCCTGGTGTTAGTGGAACTGCTCATACTGATGGTAATTATGTTGTTGATTTTCATTTTTACTATAATTTCTTATAATTTTTGGAGTTCTGATTTTTTTTTAGTTTGAATTACTCTTCGTTCATTTTTGTGCGATTTTTTGGAGTTTTGATTTTTTTTTTAGTTTTAATTACTCTTCGTTCATTTTTGTGCGATTTTTATTGTTTGCATGATAAATTTTTGTTGATTTTTGTGCGATTTTTGGAGTTTTGATGTTTTTTTTAGGTTTATATTTTTGTGATAATTTGTAATTATGTTATTCTTGTGATTATATAGTATATTTTGACATGATATAGTTTGTTTTGTAAATATATAGTGTATTTGTAATTATACTACTTTTTGTTAGCCTTGAAATGATAGTGTATTTTGAAATGATATAGTGTGTTTTGATATGATATAGTGTATTTTAAAATGATATAATGTTGCTGTAGTAGTTCTTCGGCAGTGTTTTGGATGATACTGTATATTGACATCATATAGTGTGTTTTGACATTATAGTGTATTTTGATATGATATAGTGTATTTTGTGATGATATAGTGTATTTTGATATGATAGTGTATTTTGAAATGATAGTATTGCTGTGATAGTTCTTTCGTAGTGTTTTGGATGATGGTGTATATTGACATCATATAGTGTGTTTTGACATTATAGTGTATTTTGAGATGATATAGTGTATTTTTACATGATATAATGTTAGTGTTATGATATTGTATTTGGCCATGATATAGTATGTTTTGACATGATATAGTGTGTTTTCTTCTGATATAGTGTATGTTCTATACAATTGTTTTTTGTTGCAGAGCACCCTGGACATAATGTTCGTAATCCATCTATTGAACAGCAGGATGGAAGAAGTGATGCTGCTAATCCTCCTATTAATGAAGGAACTGATTCTGCTAAAGTTCCTGGTAATGAAGGAACCGATGCTTGGGTAATCCTGCTGTAACAAAAAAGGAGCAAAAAGCAAGAAGAGGGTAAAAGGTGTAGCTGAGAAGGATACCTTCCAAGCTCCAAAGAAGAGAAAAATATACACTGAAGCTGAAGGACAGAGGGTAAACCTCTTCAAAACTACTTGCTGTGGTAAAAGGCTTTGTGAGCTGAATGAAGGTTTTAGTGTCGAACAGAAAAAAGCTGTTATAGAAATTGGTTTTGGATCTTTGTTGGATTTAAAGATTTCCAGGACTAATAATTCTCTGAGTGGATGGTTGGTGGAGAGGTTTGATGGTGGTTCTGGCATGTTTAAGGTTGGTTATGGATAAGAGTTCAAAGTTAACCAATTCGATGTGTATGATGTGCTTCGGCTCCCTCTAGTTGAAGGACAGGATGTGGTGGATGTGTCTAGGGGACGTAATACGGAGAATCCGCATTTTGAGTTGAAAGCAAGCTGGAGGGAGTACTTTGGAGTTGATCGGGATAAAGGGTAGATTCCTTTGTCTTCTGTTTATTCTGTGTTATTGAATTTAGTTGATGATAGTCGGGATAAAAGCACGCCATCTTTTTTAGCTCCTGTTGCAAATAACACACTGGATTTGAGGCTTGTTTTTGCTGTAAATGAGGTTTGGAGAATTCCTCGTTTGAATTAGTGTAAATATATTTTAGAGAGGTTGATGCATGCGAATGTTTTGTACAAGAATTCAGTGTTTGTTAAAGGTGGTCGGGGGCATTATACTGGGTGTATAATTTTGTTGCAGTTGATTTACTTCCATCACCTACAGATTGGTGATTGCGTGCCTCAAACTCGACTGCCTATGTTGGCTCATTGGGATAATGAGTCAATTACCAAGAGAATTCATCGTGAAGTATTATGTGATAAGTTTGGAAATGGTTTGCTTGATGAAACTTATCCAATAAGTGCTAAATTTTACTTCACTGATGATGTGCATTTTGATTTCACCCGGATGAAGCCGGTTCAAAAAATAATTGAAGTTCAGTATGTACCACGTCCTGTATTGAGTGATGATACAGGAAGTGGAGGAAGTAGAAGTAGTGATGTACCAAAGGGGGCTGCGCCCAAGAGGAAGGTGAAGGGCAAGCTTCATATTCAGTTTGAGCTTCCACCAGGAAGTCTCACTGATGAAAAAATTACTGCACAAGCTAGAGATGTAAGTTCAAATTTTAGAATAATATTAATATTTGATATAGTAGAGTTTTGAGTGATATAGTGTGGTTTTATGTGATTGTGTGGTTATGTGATAGTGGTATGTGATATTATGTTTGTATTTGATATAGTGGTGTTGTATGTGATATAGTGTGTACTATAGTGTGTGGCTTGTAGTGTCTTGTAAAAATTTAGAATAATGTTCCTATTTAATATAGTGTATTTTAGACTGATATAGTGTTGTTCTATATGATATAGTGTATTATGTATGTGGTATAGTGTGTGTGCTATTAATATTTGATATAGTATAGTTTTGAGTGATATAGTGTGTTTGTATGTGATATAGTGTATTTTTATGTGATATAGTGTTTGTGCCTTGTAGTGCCTTGTAAAAATTGAATAATGTGCCCTTTTGATATAGTGTAGTTTTGAATGATATAGTGTTGTTCTATATGATATAGTGTATTTTGTATATGATAGTATATGTATTATGTTGTATTGATGGTGTGTTTCTGTTCTGATATAGTTGGTGTTATTTTCATATAGTTGGTCTTGTTTTGATATAGTGTATTTTTAGTTGTTTACAGATAGAGTATTACAAATTATTTATTTGTTTTGATTTGTAGGAGCTTCATGCTATGTGGTTCTTTGTGGAAGAGGGATTTGGAAGCCGTCTCTCATTGCCACATAGATTCGTTAAAGAGTTTGAAGGACTCTTATGTGGTCGGCATTCCTCCTTCGATAATCCTTCCTAAGATGATCTTGACAAAATTTTGTCAAGTTCAATTTATCGAAGTACTTTGATGAAATGGTATCGATTGCATATCTTTGTGAAGGATTTACCAGCTGGTTGGGAAGAGGTTTCTAATCCTTCTACTACTGCATTCCCTAGCTTTATAGTAACTCAAATGAGTTAGAAGACCAATGAGATCATCCAGATGGTTGTCAACAACGTTTTTATGATGCAAGTGAGGACATGTCCGTGGAGGAGAATACATGGACTGTTTTCCAAAATGCTTTGTCTAGGGGTCCAGCTAAGTCAACTCTAAGGCTGGATGATTATGCAGTTGAGGGTGCTTTCACTCATCTTTCAAAGATAATGAAAGATTTTGAAAATGTGATGCGAGATCTCCCAATATTTTTAAGGGAGGCTTCTGAAAATCAACATCCTTTAGATGGGAGGTAAATTTTTGAATGAAATTTGTTAATGTATTGTTTTTATTGAAAATATTCTTACAATTTGTGTTATTTGTTGCAGTAAAGAGCTCTTTAAGCTGGATGAAGTGTTCTTCTCTATACCGCGGAGTGAGATTTGGACGGTTGCTACTGAGACTGAGATATTTGAATCAGTTATAGATAATTGGGCAAGAATGATGAATATCAATGAACTCAGTCTCTCTTCTCCTCCAAAAAAGTTTTACTTTACTTCTTCTCATGGTGTAAGAACTTTTTGTAGTATATTTTTATGTTGTTGAATTCTTTAACTTTGCATGCATTATTTATTTATTGATAATATGAGTTCTTATGTTGCAGGCTGCATTATTGCATGTGCTAGAAGATGAAACTGATGCTAAACGCATTGATGATTTGATCACATGCTGGAAGTTTCAAATTCAAGACTTGAATAATATTTCAAAGGAAAAATTCACAAGAGGGGGCCCAACTATTACCCATTTTCTTTTATAAGTCTCAACTATGGATTATTCCCTACAGGTCCCAACTTTACTATCTTGTGATTTTCATAGGTCCTGAGTTACTTATAACCGGTTTATAAGGTAAGATTTTTAAACGTTTACCATCTTCAAACACTTCTAGCAAGTGTCCGAGACCTTTTAAATGGGACCAACGTTTAAAAATCTTACCCATAAGTAATTCAGGACCTATAAAAATCACAAGATGGTAAACTTGGGAGCTGCAGGGAATAATCCATAGTTGGGACATATAAAATAAAATGGGTAATAGTTGGGCCCCTCTTGTGAATTTTTCCTATTTCAAAACTGGATGCTAGTGTTGAATTGGTGAGACAAGTTCTGTTTTTGAAATTATGATGAAAGCATTTCTTAGTATAAATTGACAAATATATAGTGGGTTTGTATATGATATAGTGTTTTTAGGTATCATATAGTGGCTTTGTTTATGATATATTGTGTTTCTTTATGATATAGTGTATTTCTGTGCGCTAGTGTAGAGTATTAGACAAACATATAGTGGATTTCTATGTGATATAGTTTGTCTATAGATCATATAGTGTATTTCTTTATGATATAGTGTATTTTTGTGCTAGTGTAAATATAGTATTAGACAAACATATAGTGGATTTCCATGTGATATAGTGTGTTTGTATATGATATAGTGGTTTTGTTTATGATATAGTGTTATTATTTTTACATTATTATGTTATGATATAATTATTTTTATTCTCATTTAGTGAGTTTATACTTCTATTCATTTTGTAGGTTTTATCCCAATTTTGCTAAAAGGAGCTAATCATTTTGTCATGTTTGTGCTGGACACAAAGAAAAAGATTATTTTCTATATTGATAACAAGATTTGGGATGATGATGAGGAATATAAGAAAATGATGGAGACTTTCAGTTCAATCATTGCTGATGGATTTTCAAGTCTTTTCCAACATTATGAAATCCCACAATCACAAGGTGATGATATGGGTTTATGGGGAATGACTTGTCCATATGATTTGGACTGTAGTGTGAACATACTTGTCCATATGCTACTTTTTGAAGGCTCGGAAGAGTTTGAATGCCCATATCTGAATGATGTAAGTTTAATATATATAATTATTTCTAACTCAGTTATCTATTTAAGTTTTTTTTATAGTTTCTTACTTAATTAATTTATTTTCAGGAGAAGATTAGGAAAGCAGCAAGAGTCTCCTTGTGCGGTTGCATGATTTTATCTGATCTGAATAAGAATAGAAGTGAGCTTGTGAATAAGGTGATATCATTCTAATCAAAGAGATCAGAGACTGTTGCTTTTATTGAAGAAAATAAAAGGAAGAATGCCGAAGAGAGTAAGAGGATTGAAGAGGAGTTGAGACAGAAAATGCAGCAAGAGAAGAAGAACAAAGAAGTTAAGGATGGAAAGAAGAAGAAGACAGGAAAGAAAAAGTTAACCATCAAATTTGCAAAGTAAAACTATATGATGTATTTGATTGATTTTACAAACAATGTTACTAATCTAATAGTAGGTTAGGTTTGACAGTTGGTTTGTGTTGATATAATAGGTTTACAAACAATGTTTCTTTATGTAATTGTGTAGTCTTGATTGATTTTACAAACAATGTTAGTAATCTAACAGTAGGTTTGGTTTGACAGAAATATAGTGTGTTTTAATGTGATATAGTGTAGTTTTTACTGATATAGTGTTGTTCTATATGATATAGTGTATTATATATGTGGTATGTGTATGTGCTATTAATTTTTGATATAGTATAGTTTTGAGTGATATAGTGTGTTTGTATGTGATATAGTGTAGTTTTATTTGATTTTGTGTGGTGGTGGTGATAGTGTGTTTGTATTTGATATAGTGGGGTTGTATGAGATATAGTGGGTTTTAATGTGATATAGTGTGGACTATAGTGTTTATGCCTTGTAGTGCCTTGCAAAATTTGAATAATGTTCCCTTTTGATATAGTGTAGTTTTGAATGATATAGTGTTGTTCTATATGATATATTGTATTTTTACCTGTTTACATATAGAGTATTACAAATTAGTAATTTGTTTTGATTTTTAATGGGTTACACAGTAGGTTTGTGTAAATATAATGGGTTTACAAACAGTTTTTCATAAGAATTTGTTTATATAATGTACTTTATAACCATATCCTTTCAAAAAAAAATGCACATAACTATATAGTGCACTTTATTTGAATATAGTATACAAGTCTTATTTCAAACTTAAATGATTAAAAACATTGCATAGTTCTCTTGGTGAAGTATTTTAGAACATATGTTCTTTTGGAGTTATGCTTCCAAACTCCTTGTGTCTCTTTTTTCCTTTTTCTGATGCCTTCTTGTATGAATCATAGTGTCCTTTTATTCGCTTGTTATCTTTTCCTTTTGTGACTGCTCTATCTGGATCCAAAACTGTTGGTCTTGGTGCTGATTCTTGTGCATTGTTTTCTTGACTTTCATTAACTTGTAATGCTTTGCACTGGTTCTTGTAATGCTTTCTCATGAGCTTTAGCTTTTTCTGCTGCTGGTTTTGCTTCTTCAATCTTTATTAGTTCTTCAACTTTTCAATTTGTTTTTTTGAAACTTTACTCTATCACTGCTCTAGCTGGTTCTATTCTGTGGCTCTTTAATATGAGGTTGTAGTACCTTATGGCATGAATGTGTTAGTATTTAGACAAACATATAGTGGATTTCTATGTGCTATAGTGTGTTTATAGATCATATAGTGTGTTTCTTTATGATATAGTGTATTTCTGTGTGCTAGTGTAGATATAGTATTAGACAAACATATAGTGGATTTCTATGTGATATAGTGTGTTTATAGATCATATAGTGTGTTTCTTTATGATATAGTTTATTTACGTCTTTGGTGTATAGTGTGTTTACATACCTCCTTATCATGTGCGGCCTCCATGATGTGAAGGCTGTTTATTTCTCCTTTTTCTCTCTTTTCATTATCAAATTTCTCCCAAACTTCTTTTTTGCAAATCTTATCTACCTTGATGTTATGTATTTCTCTACGGTATTTTTTGGACGAGAATGCAAGTGTAGAACTCTTATGGCATGAAAGCACAACCAACCTGATTCTTCAAAATTTCTGCATCCACACTCAATTGTATTCTCTGGGTAATTGAAGGAGACTTGTTGAGAAGAACCATCAATGCCATTGAGGAAAAAACTCTGTATGTCAGAATGATCCCTTGTATACCAACTAATTCAATTGCACTTGCCATTGCATGTTTAAATTCTTCCTCGAAATCTCGGAAAAGAGTATGTGTGTACTGTGAAGCAGCATGTTTTAATAGTGGACTCATTCAGAGATCCGATTTTGGTATTCCCTTTGTACAATTAAAATCATCCCTTTCTTCCTATCTTCTCCACCTTATTACTGTTTGTTGGAATATTAAAAAGAAGTCAGTCAAGCTAGTGGTTTTGCTTGCCTTAAACCCAACAACATGATTTGTGCTTTCACTTCTCTGTGAAGATAGTATTCCGGCAGAGAAGAAGTCTTTGCTAAATGTTGTACACAATTTTTCTTTCAAATTATGCAATCTCTTGAACCAACCATCATCTTCTAGTTTGTATTTTTTGGTCATTGTGCTCCAAGTTTGTTCAAATTATGTCGTTGTAATGCAACCACTCGGACACTTGTGAAAAATGTTCTTGAAGTCCCTATCTCGCATTCATCAATCCAAATCGTTGATTTGCATTTTGACTCAAATGCCATAAACATAGCCTGGGTCTTGAGGTTGGGAAAGCCCGTCAATGAGTTCATATAGTTAGTTTTTCAAGTAATATCTATTTCTCCCGCAATAGTACATAACAGAAGTTGTAGAAATGTCACATAAACATGAGTACCTTTTTTATTGCTCCTGCAATTGCAGCATCTTGGTCGCTGAATATAGTTATTGGACATTTACCTTTCATTGACTTTATGAATGTTTCAAAAACCCATTCAAATGATGGTATTGTCTCATCCGCAAGAAACGAACATGCAAACATTGTGTTTTTCCAATGGTTATTAATTCCTACAAATGGTGCACAAATGAGATTATACTTGTTTGTCCTATATGTAGTATCAAAAACATAACATCTCCAAAGATTGTGTAGTCCTCAAGGATCATACAGTCACTCCAAAACAAGCAGTAAACCTTTCCTTCATCATTCAATCTTACTCTAAAGAAGAAGTTACTATCGGTTTGCATCTCGCTCATAAAGGTTATCAACAATATTTTGTGAATCCTTTCCCTCAATTGGTTTTATTTTGAGTCTATAGCAGCAGTTAAAGTAGTCCTTCATGGAATGCCCCAATACATCTTCACCACCTGCTTCTGTACTCATGTATCCGAATGAATCTATCGATCTCATTCCACACTCTTGCATAGCTTGTATGGTTTGTTGCATTGGATCACTCATTTAACGCTCGGATCTATGAAGGTAATTTAGTGGTTCTCATGTATGTGGATGATTGTGTTTTATAACATGTTGCACAATCTCATAGTGTCCTTCATGGTTCATCCTTGCTCTAATCACAGCAGGACATTCAGTTCTTGTGATCATAACTCTTCTTGTCCTCTGCTTCTTTGAATTGTTGTCTTGTATCATTATATCTGTATTATTCTCTCCCCGTTTTTCTTTGATTTTGGTATTCCTTTTCCCTTGAGCAGAGCAGACATAGTACTTTTGATGCACCACTGATGTCCCTTCTTTTTTTCTGTTTTTGGATTTTTCTAACACTAAACCCTACTATAGCAGCATGCTGACAATATAGCTCATGGATATCATCCAATGTTGGTCTTACTTGACCAAGTAAAACTCCTCCAATTTCATGTTTATTCAGTGATTGTTCAGTTGAACCTATTATAAAAGATTGAAGATATTTTTGTCACTTTTATTAGTGTATGTATATATGATATAGTGTATCTATTTATGATATAGTGTATGGGTGTGTGATATAGTGTATTTGTGAACTATAGTCCATTTTTGTGTTTCATAGTACCCAATATTTTTGTTATATTCTATAGTGTCATTCTGTGTGATATAGTGTATCTATTTATGATATAGTGTATTTATGTGTGATATGGTATATGTTTGTGTAATGCGTTTACGTAAATATTTTCTATATATGCTAATGTGTTTCTATACGATATAGTGTATCTATTTATGATATAGTGTATGTATTTATGATATAGTGTATGTATGTGATAGTGTATACGATATAGTGTATCTATTTATGATATAGTGTATGTATTTATGATATAGTGTATGTATGTGATAGTGTATCTGATATAGTGTATCTATTTATGATATAGTGTATGTATTTATGATATAGTGTATGTATGTGATAGTGTATCTGATATAGTGTATCTATTTATGATATAGTTTATGTATTTATGAGATAGTGTATGTATGTGATAGTGTATCTATTTATGATATAGTATATGTATGTGATAGTGTATCTATTTACCCGAATGAAATTAGAATTAGATTCATCGGTTGATAGTATAGCATATTGCTCGTCAACTTGATTTTCCGACTCATCATGAAACAACTCCACATTTTCTACGAAAATTTATAGTGTTGGTGCTTTGCTTAATCAAACAAATGAAATTATTGACTTCGATGTTGTTACCTTCAAAACTTGGTGTATTATTGAGATCTATTGCGAGTGGATCTTGATGCTCATTTTGGATTGAATTGTTATGTTGTTCGTCGTCGAGTGCTTCAATGCTCGGATTTAGGTCGTCTATATTACATGCTACAATACTCTGATTGAGATCTATTTGCTCAATTAAACCCGAATTTTCCATGAATTTCTCGTAGTTGTTCAATTGAACAGGAAATTGTCGAAGAATTAATTTCGAATCAATATAGTGTTACAATTATTGAATCAAATAAGAACAATAATTTGATTCTGAATGAGATGTACATAAATTTAGGTTTTGTATGAAATTGAGAAATAATTTGAATGAAGAGAGACAATAATTTGCGAAATTTTATAGCGAAAGAATCTTTGGTTTTTGGAAATATTGAAGAGAGAGAAAATCGCGGATTTTGGAAATATTGAAGAGAGAGAAATTAACGCATTTTTGGAAAGTGGGAGTGACTATTTTGTACCGGGTCACGTGCATGGGCCTGGTCCACACTATTTTTAATGTAAATCGGGTCCACGAAAGACGGATTGTAAAAGATAGCAATTGATTAAGAACCTCATTTTGGATGGCCGGTAAAACCAAGTTTAGTAGTTTTAACAGGAAAGGGGAAAAATTCACTAATACATACTATATCCACTATAGTTTTGAGGAAAGTTAAACACAATAGGAAAAGTCTTTCACATTTCTGTAAGTAAGACCCAACTTTAATTTCTATCATTGAAAAAGGGCATAACCGATTCTCACGGTGTATAATTTTCTACAAATCGCCCTATATTTTTATACATTTGTACAATACGGTGCAGACAATACTAATTCAATAGAGGAAGTTATTAACCGAAACTTTCCATTAGAAGTTTTAATTCTCATAATTAACCATAAATTTTTTACCACTTACTAGAAAATGGAATTTCAAGGAAAAAATTACTTCTGAAAAAATTTAAATATTTCTTATTGTTGAGAATCTCTCTCATGATTCAGCACGTGCCTCACCACAAGTTTCCTAGCTTAGTTATTCTGTTGTAAAATTGTTATAACAACTTACTAATTCCTTTTCTTTCCTTCTATATTAGTTAGTATAAATACTCTTTTTCTTGTAATAATCTGAACTATTCAGAAATAGTTGAACAAACACTTTAAGTTGTAATATTCTTTTCTCTCAATGAATGAATTTTAGTTCTAGGCCTGAGCTCAAGAATGAGAGCGATGATGGTGAAATTTCTGGTGTTTGAATGTTGAATCTCATTTTTTCACATGGTATAAGAGCTGGCAACTTCGTTTCCTGCATCATAAATCTGGTTAGGTTTTTCATTTTACAATTTGATTTCAGCTCAGATTTCTTGTTTCCGCAATCTGAATTTCTTGAAGTTTCCGCACAAATTTCTTGTTTCCACAATCTGAATCTCTTCAGTTTGTTTCCGCAATCTGAATTTCTTGAAGTTTCCGCACAAATTTCTTGCTCACAATCTGAATCTCTTTGGTTTATGTCTCAAATTGTTGAGATTGTTGAGTAATTCTGTTATTGATTAATTTTTTTTTTTGAGTATTTCTCTGGAGTTTTTTGGTTATTTGAGGATTGAATGCGGAATAGTTGAGATCATTTTTTTTTTTGGAGAATTTGGAGAAGTTTTTTGCGTGAGAATTGGAGTTGTTGTTGGATTGATTGTTGATGTTCATGAATGTTGTTCTTTGGATTGCTTGTTGATATTCATGAATCCGGGTGGAATTATAGTTTCTAAAGTATCATTCGTTCATCTCTGAAGAAGTGAATTGGATTTTTTGTGATTGATTTGTTGTTTCAATATCAAAATCATGGAGGAACAATTTCAACCTCAGAATCGTACTCTTGAATATACAAAGGATCCTAGCAGTGTTTTTTACATTCATCCTAGTGATAATTCTAGCCAGAAATTTGTTTCAGCAACTTTTGATGGTGAACACTATTGTTCATGGAAAAGATCTGTGATAATTGGATTATCCACAAAGAATAAAATGAGCTTTGTAGATGGCGACTTACCTAAACCATTAGTAACGAGATCCAACTTACAAATCATGGGTTAGGTGCAATGATCTTGTGATAGGGTGGCTATTGAGTACATTAGGTCCCGTCACGACAAAGAGTGTATTCTTCTTCAATCCTGCTAGAGAAATTTGGAAAGATCTAGAGGAGATATATGGTCAAACATCAAATTCAGAACTCTTTGCAATACAAGAAGAGCTTAATGGTTTACACCAAGCTGAGAGTGAAGGTATTGCTGAATTTTTCACTAAGATCAAAGGATTATGATGATAAAAGTCCCATTCCATCATGTGAGTGTAATGGATGCAGTTGCAATTTGACTTCAAAGTTTCTCAAAGCTTTGCAAGATCAAAGACTCCTTTAGTTTTTAATGAAGCTTAAAGATGAATATCAACAAGTTAGAACTAATGTTCTTATGATGCAACCATTACCACCAATATCACAAGGTTACAAACTTGTCCTACAAGAAGAAAGACACAAACAGGTTGTCCGATGTTTCTACAATAGATTCCATGGCATTTGCTTTGTTGACAAAAGAAGATTCTATGACGAAGTGGAGACCGAACAAATTTTATAGACCTCCAAATAGTCATAGAAATGCTTATTTTCAGAATGACAAGAACAAGCAGTTGAGTGGATATAAAAGGAATTCACACTTCTTCTGTGAGCATTGCAAGATGACTGGGCACACTGTAGATAGGTGCTTCAAAATTCATGGTTTTCCAGCTGATTTTAAACCTTCACAATCAAGGAAGTTTGCAAATTATGCTCAAGGAGATGAAGATGATCTGGATTCTTCTGATGTAGTTCAAGCTACTTTTACAAAGGAACAATATAATCGGCTTCTTGAAATGATCAACTAGAAGAAAGATTCCGGTCCGGATAAAGCAAGTGAAGAGCACGCAAGTCATGCTTATTTTGCGAGGTAAACTTTGCTTATTCTCTCACTTTTACTCTGGTTGGATAATTGATAGTGGAGCAACTGATCATGTTTGTCATGATTTATCTCTTTTTCATGATCATAAGTTGCTCACTGATAAGTCTAATACTATTACAATACCTTATGGGAGAAAGGTAATAGTCACACACATTGGAACCGTGAAGTTGTCGATAATATCATGTTAAAAGATGTTCTTTATGTTCCTGATTTTCACTTTAATTTGGTGTCTGTTCACAAGATTTGTGATGACCTTCAATGTTCAATAACTTTTACCGGTGATTCATGCCCATTACGGGGGCCTAATCGACAAAGGGCTTAGTTCTTGGTAAAGCCAAGTCGGGTTTGTTTTATGTTGACACCGATTTGCTACAATCGTCGATGCTTTGTCTGTGCATTTGGCTAACATTGCTTCTACCGATATTACCGAGGAAGCAAAACTATGGCACCTAAGATTAGGTCACTTGCCTTTTACCCAACCGAAACATCTTTTCCCTTCAATAAATGTGAAAGACATTTGTGATAGTTCAATTTGTCAGATCTGTCCTAAAGTAAGACAAAGTAGAAACCCTTTCCCTCTAAGTCCTATTAAGACTGATAGAATTTTTCAACTTTTACATGTTGATGTTTGGGGGCCCTATAAGCATTGTACATACAATAAGTGTAACATGTTTCTCACTATAGTGGATGATTTTAGTAGAAGTACTTGGGTTCATATGTTACACTCTAAATCTGATGATGCTTTAGTTCTTAAAGATTTCATTGCTCATGTTGAAAATAAGTTTGCTTGTGTGGTGAATTGTGTTAGGACAGATAATGCTAAAGAACTTTGTGAGGGTTCTATGCTTCTTTATTTCAAACACAAAGGGATAGAACACCAAACAAGTTGTAGTGACACCCCTCAACAAAATGGGGTTGTTGAGAGGAAACATAGACATTTACTAGAAACAGCTAGGGCCTTGTTTTTTCAAGCTAATCTACATGTTTCCTACTGGAGTGAATGTGTTCTAACAGCAGCCTACTTAATTAATCGAATGCCTCTCTCTGTATTAAACCACATCAGCCCTTATAAGAAACTACACAAACAGCCACCTTCTCTTGATCACATTAAAACCTTTGGATGTTTGTGTTATGTTTCCACATCCAAAATTCATAGAACCAAATTTGATTCCAAAGCTGATGCTTGTGTTTTCCTAGGCTACTCTGCTAGTCAAAAGGGTTACAAGGTCCTCCATTTGCACACTCAAAAGATCACTATGAGCAGGGATGTTTCTTATCATGAGAAACACTTCCCTTATCATTTCACTCCTTCTCCCTCTTCTTCTTCTCACTCACCTACTTTCCAATTCTTTCTCCCTGCTATCACACAAGATCACATATTTACAGACCCTTTTTTACCATACACACCACAGTTTACACCTATTCCTTCTTCCACTCATACGAATACTATTATTTCTTCCTCCTCACCTATCTCCATTCCAATTCTACCTATTTCCTCATCTCATGATTCTTCTCCTTCTCTGTCTAATACTTCACCTATTTCCACTCCTCCTCATCCTCTTAGAATTTCTACAAGAAATAAACAACCTCCCACTTACCTCTCAGATTATGTTACAGCACACACAGCTGCCACCACCATACCTCCACACTGGTGCAATTTGGTTAGCTATAGCTCTCTCCCTTCCACACATCAGGTTCTCTTATCTCATGCTTCCACATTAACTGAACCTAACTCTTCTTTTGAGGCCTCCAAAGATCCTAAGTGGATAGATGCAATGAACAAGGAAGTCAAAACATTGTCTGATAACGACACATGGGATATAGTTTCATTACCTCCTGGAAAGAAACCCATAGGTTGCAAATAGGTCTTCAAAATCAAGCTGAAATATGATGGTAGTGTAGAAAGGTTCAAAGCTCATTTAGTAGCAAAGGGGTATAACCAGAAGTATGGTATAGATTACCAAGAAACTTTCTCCCCTGTGGTAAAATTGAGTAATGTTAGGTGTATACTTGCCATAGCAGCTTCTAGAGATTGGCCTTTGTTTTAATTGGATGTAAATAACGCCTTCTTACATGGTGATTTACATGAGGAAGTTTACATGAAACTTCTTGAAGGGTTTCCTAATCCTCATAACAAGGTTTGTAGGCTTAAGAAATCATTGTATGGCTTAAAGCAAGCCTCTAGACAATGGTTTGCTAAGCTAGTTTCGAGCTACAATTTCAAGGGTTCTCTCAATCCAAAAATGATTACTCCTTGTTTCTAAAAAAGGATGGGAATTTGATCACTATTC
This sequence comes from Beta corolliflora, assembly GCA_947648045.1. NCBI lineage: Eukaryota > Viridiplantae > Streptophyta > Magnoliopsida > Caryophyllales > Amaranthaceae > Beta > Beta corolliflora. Next base: position 988,474 of record CANSZD010003457.1, on the reverse strand, counting down.
TTTCTGTATGCGTGGACGATATTATTCTCACTTGGAAATGATCTCGTTACAATCACTCAACTCAAACAACATCTAAACACAACATTCAGCATAAAAGACTTAGGGAAACTAAGTTTCTTTTTGGGTCTAGAAGTGAGTTATCTCCCTGAAGGCATTACTCTCACTCAATCTAAGTTTACCAAGGAACTTTTGAGTGAAAGTGGTCTCACTTGTTTCAAGCCTGTGGTCACACCATTACCACTGAATCTCAAGCTTTCCTCCACTGATGGTGAATTATTGACAGACCCTACACTGTACAGGAGCCTAGTTGGGAACTTAAATTTCTTAACACATACAAGACCAGACCTGTCTTATATTGTGCAAAACTTAAGTCAATTTATGCAAACACCAAGAACATCTCATCTTGCAGCATTACATCACACTCTAAAGTATGTGGCTAATACAATGCCAAGGTATTCTTTTAAAGAGCACAGATACTCTAAGACTTCAGGCCTTCTCAGATTCGGGACGAGCATGTCCAGTTCTTGAAGATCAATTTCAGGTTATGTTCTTCAATTGGGTCAATCTCCCATTAGTTGGAAGTCAAAGAAGCAAAGCCACGTCTCAAAATCTTCCTCGGAAGTGAGTACGGGGCAATGGCAAATGCAACCTCGAAATCACTTGGATGGTAAGGCTTCTTAATGAACTTGGTGTTGAGAATCTACAACCTGTTGTGCTTCATTGTGATAATCAATCAGCAATCCATATAGCTAAAAATCCTGTCTTCCATGAGAGGACAAAACATATAGCTATAGATTGCCATTTTACCAGGGAAAAGGTCATGGAAGGACTCATTGAACTGACATATACTCCTACTCATGCTCAACTTGCTGACTTGCTTACCAAGATCCTACCATCTGCTCAGTTTCAAGAACTCCTTTTCAAGCTTGGTTTGTTCACTCCACAGCCAAGCTTGAGGGGGGATGTTGAGAATCTCTCTCATGATTCAGCACATGATTCAGCAGGTGCCTCACCATAAGTTTCCTAGCTTAGTTATTCTGTTGTAAAGTTGTTATAACAACTTACTATTTCCTTTTCTTTCCTTCTGTATTAGTTAGTATAAATACTCTTTTTCTTGTAATAATCTGAACTATTCAGAAATAGTAGAACAAACACTTTAGGTTCAGAAACAGACTATTTTAGCAAGTATAGCTGCAGTGGTATACTTAGTTTGGCATAGTAGGAATCTAGTATATTGGGAACAACAAATTTCTTGCATCAATAGAGTTGTTAAACAGGTCAAGAGTCTAGTTAAGGCTAGAATATATGTTGTGTTACCTAAGAAGATAACTGTGAGAGATCTGGCTTGGTTTTCAAGTTTGTAAGGGATGAATTGTAATTAGTGCCTTGTTGGCTTATGGACCTGCCTAAAGGAGAAGGGGTCCAACCTAGTTGGTTCGTCTCCCTTTAGGTTTGGTTAGGTTGTAAAATGTATTTTGTGTTAATCTAATTTCTTACTTAGCAAAAAAAAAAAAAAACACTTTAGGTTGTAATATTCTTTTCTCTCAGTGAATGAATTTTAGTTCTAGGCCTGAGCTCAAGAATGAGAGCGATGATGGTGAAATTTCTGGTGTTTGAATGTTGAATCTCATTTTTTCACACTTATTCAATCAAACGACCACCTTTTGAGTACTATCACGAGAGATATATGCTATCAAAGAATCAACTAAAATTTTAATCTAGTGACCGACTAAATATAGAAATGTCCATTATTACACCTCCAAGATGGTGCTCTCATCGTAGTTATACATAATGGGAACTATCCTCGTTAAATTTACGCAAGCCACCTTGAAATCTTTAGAAAAAGGAGAAATAGGAGAAACATACTCCTCGTTAAGACACTTCCATGCATCTGAAATCATCTGTCTAACATGTCGTCTCGCGCAGTCAGATGAGCTACAGTTTTGTTCTTTCATGAATATTATATCTATGTAGAAATTATAATAGAAAAGATGAGAGAGGGGAAAAAAGAACATATTTCATTCCACTTATCAACAAATACATTCAACATTTAAATAGAAAAGTCAAATAACTACTTTACTTAATGTAAGGAACAATAACCCAACTAATTGACCCACTAACAAATTAAACTCAACATCTTACTAACTTAGACACACTAATCTCATGCTCCAAATTATAAGGAACTAATATTTTGAATCAGTCAATTAAACCAACACTCCCCTTTGATTCAAAATCTTAGGAGTTTCGACTGTTCCTAGACTTCACACACACACACACTTTTTTTGTTGTTCTTAATCTTCAACTCATGGAGTATGTATCTCCATTAACATGGAAGCAGTTCTCTTCCTAATGTGATGCACTTCTCATCACCAAACATTTGTTGATGCACTTCTCACCAACACCATCTTTTGTTGATGCACATTAACACCAACACCATATTTTAATTTGTTGATGCACATTATCACCAACCTTCATTCAATGGAGCACTTCTCTCCATAAACTTTTTTTTTTTATCTCTCTCTTTCTCTCCATAAACTTTTTTTTTTCTTCTTCTTCATTTCTCTCTACCTTTTTTTTTTTTTTTTTGGATCTAACCTGATGCTATTGATACCATGTAGAATTTTTAGAGGAGAAAAGAGAGAAACTTGGAGAGAATTAAAAAGACTACATTTTTATATATTTTTCATACTCACATAATGAATAAACAAAACAACCTTTAAATAGGCATACAAAGCACTACTAATAACATGTCCACTATGTAGCCCACTACTTGCTATCCCACTAACTAGACCATTATCTAGACCACTACTTGTTAACCCACTAACTAATTATTAGCAACTAATCCTAACTATTAGGAAAACTATTTGACTAATTTTGGAGCATAATCCAACACGTAGGAACCATCATAACCGTTTGGAGTTTTGTCCTGCAAAACATCTTAAATGATTAAATCACAAAGTTATTGATGGGTAGAAAACTTTTTTTCTTGTTGGATTTTAATAGAATAAAAAGGTATGAGTTCATTTGGCAACATGTTATAAGTGGACGGCGATGGTAAAAATTTAGAAGTAATATCACAAGCTAAATATCATCTCCAAATATCACTTTTTCACACGAACTTCCATTAACATTGATTATCATGAAATTATATGACATTCATCAAGAGTAACATTATATACTAATATCAAAGGTAGTTAAGGAAAAGAACTAAACCGTATGAATTCCTGCATCATTCCATAGGCGAAGAATTGTAGCTGCGGAAGATATAATGGAAGGAAGGGTCTTTAACTCTTCCAAACTCTTCTTGTTAATTCCTTGACCAATAAGGAAAAATGCATGAGCTAAAACTACATGGGTTCCAGAAGTAACAATCCCGTTGTTCAAATATTCGTCAGCGGTAGGCGAGTATTTTGCAACACTCCATTTTGATTCAACAAGGCACGCGTTGCAATGTTCAGCCCACTGCATTATACATGGCACTTTGATATCAACTTATGAAGTACTTCCGTTGTTTCTAAATACATATGCAACATTTTCTGTGTACGCGCTATTTAATGCAATACTTTGTTCATTAATATGTTTGAATATGTATAAAAATTATAAAAAGTGGATATAGCATAACCCTTATGAAAATATGTATTTAGACGAATCAAATAAGACTTGGCTTTATTTTTTCTTATACATTTGTGAGAGAATATGGGATAAGGTTGGCAGATGAATACTCACTCCGTCCCATAATATAGTGCTTCTACATTCCATTTTGGGTGTCCCAAAATATTGTGCTTACTTCATTTTATATTAATTTATTTTGACTAAATTATCCTCAATTTTTACACAAACTTCCAAAAATATTACTACCTTTCTTTCAAAAAGTGTCTTTCTATTTATTACTTTGCACCATTCCAGGAAAATTTATTGCTTTTTGATTTTTGGAAGGAAAAAGAAAATAAAGGTAGTAGTTCCAAGACAAAAGTCTTCATTAAATTTTATTTTTTGAGAATCCTACTACTCCCTTCAATCTTCTTAATTAAAGTGAAAAAAAAAGTGGAAGACTATATTATGGAACGGATGGAGTAGTATTTACTATGTAAATGTTGCATGTATTTAGAAACGGAGGAAGTATAAGATAATGATGAAATTATAATGATTAGTACAACCACGATTGAGTTATAACCTGTACATTAAAAAGTTTAGTTATTGAGAAACATAGAGAATCTAGATGATAGCTAACTGCATGTAAAACATAAAGTCGCGATATGAGAGCGAGTACCAATTTTCGTAAAAGTTCTAGTGGGTTCCATCCACGCTTTGTTTGAATTTTACAGCTGAAATCATCTGTCGTCTCCAAGAGAGCCTTGAAGCACACTTTCATGTAATTGTTAGGCAAACCCTTAATATCAGCGTATTCCCATCTGTATGAATGATGAAATGTGTCTTGAGAAATGTTCAATAATATATATGTTTCTAATAATATTTCTTACTTTCTCCAAATGGAGATTCCCAATTGTAGGCTCCTATTTTTGAGAGTTTCGATGATAGATTCAACTCTTTTTTTCCATTCTTCTAGGCGCCGTTTTCCTAATTTACCCAAATGTAGCATTAATGAGGCTTAAACGTTAATTTCATGTTTATTTTAATAGTTCCGTTAAGTTTTGTCTAACCCCTACTAACCATGGTTTATTTAGGTTTAGACTCCTAGCTCACTAACAAATTTTTTTCCCTCCAATTCTAATTTCACTTTCCCTCGAGTCTAACCTCTCCTTTCCCCATTATGGAATGTGTTGCCTTGTGACTGTCAGTTGACTAGATGAGGATAAAAACAGTTCAGACTCCAAACTAGGGTAATTTAATTAATTACAACAAGGAGCACACTTAATATCAAGGACAACGAACATATCTACATGTTAAACCAAAGCAACAATGTATGCTGATCAACCCAATTAAACTGCATTTGAGTTTTCCACCTTCTACAACTTTTTTTAAGTGAAACTTGTTTCTTGTTTCTGACATTTCTTGCTGCTTGTAATAAGCATTAAAAAGCTCTTCTTTTGCCAGTTCTTGTACTACTGCTTCCATTACCTCAGATTGCCTCTCTAAAATTGATCGCAAGCCCCCGAGTACAATAGGAGATGTACACACGAGACAATATATATATAGCTTTTCATTTAGATTGAATTTGTTATGTTTGGTTTTTATGGTATAATTCAAACACAATACTTCATTAATTATTTTAAGAAAGTCTATATGTCGAAAAGAGGGGAGAGTAATGGGGTGCGGTAGCTAATTTAGGTTTAACCATAGTTAGAGAGTTAACATGCTAATTAATGTCAAACCTCTATTATCAATGGAAAATCATCACTAATGCTACATTTAGCAAATAAACAATAGTTGAGGTCTAGCAATGGAAAAAAAAGAGTTGAATCCACCATTGGGAATTCTCAAGAACAGGAGTCTATCATTGAGAATTATATTAGTTGAAAATTATTTTATATCATAATGAGTTCTCTCAATCTGTCTCCCTCATTATGTGGGTTTCTTTTGTCAAAACATCACAATTAAAGAATGAGAAACAAAAAGGAAACTATGTGATAAGAGAGACTTAAAGAAAACCCATTATCAGATAATTAAGATAATGATGAAAGTAATATGGAACTTTCAAAATTAAAACTGATGCATTATTTGTAATGAGACGAAGTATGTGCATACCTATTGATCGCTTTTGTGAATAGGTAGAGCTCATCGTATCTCCCATAACTATCAAAAATGTCATCGATGATGTAAAGCAAAGATACTGCTTTTGCAAGTTGTAATCTCTCTTCTGACATACTTGGCCCAGGGAAAATTCCCAAGGACCACATGCACCACTTAAATGGTTCAATCCTTGCAAAGCACAAGTTGTCCAAATTAAGTGTTTTTACCCATCTAGCAAGATCCATGATATGTTCCAAATGATATAATAGTCACTTAATTATTCGAAAATAAAGTGCTAACTTTTTCATATATGCACTTTTTTTTATAAATATTAAAAGTAGCGGATATATAATGAAATAAGTAGTATATTAGGTCGAGTTGGAAAGAGATATATTTACTTAAAAGAGCAGGGTAATACTCCCTCAATCTCATAATACATTACTTAGAGAATAAGGTGGATCATTTAGAGAATATTATATTTAGGAAAAAGAAAAATTAGATATAATTGAATGAAGATAATTTATATTCCCTCCGTTCCTTAATGTTTGCTATGTGTTCGACGAATAGAAAATATTTCACTTTTCCAAGAGTTCGGCAAAAATGTTGCATGTGAATTAGGTAGTTCATTTTTTTCCTACAATTTTTAGAGAGTACTAGTTTTTGGTCGCAAGTGATTCCCCCGAATATATTTATGTGTTATGATTTAATAGCTCAAGACAATCAATGGCATTTAGTGTGGAAAAATAATGCATGTCAGGATAAGGATAGAGATAATTCATTTTAATTTATTCAAAATATACATTTAAAACATTGTAACTTAGCTCTTAGTTTCCACTAAAAATCCACAATGTCATTATTAATTTTGATAAAAGAAGCAATAAGAGTGTAATGGAGTGGTGGATTGATCTTTTTCTTCCATTCTTGAGGTTGTGGGGTTTAAACTTCACATCGACAACAATCTATGAGAATGACGTGGATAGAATTCCATTAAAAGAAGGCAAGATGAGACATAGTGGGGGTACAATTCGTATTCATATATTTTAATAATAAGTATATTGATAGTAGTGAGACAACATGTTAAAAATGATATGGGGCAAATTGAAAAGGACAAGCCAAAATAAGATACGGAAAAGGTAGGTGTGAAAGAGTGCATAATTCAATAAAATAGTTGGATCCATTTAAGCCCGCCTCACCATAATATATGGTAAGATGAGGGTAACTTGTCTTAGAAGGTCACTTATGGTAGAAAGGATCCATTTAAGTTATAAGAAGACCGTTTTTAACTTATAAAGTGACCTCTTTCACTTACAACATGATCTTTTTAGGGTACAAGATGACGGAGTATATTATTGCAAGGCAGTATCTTACACAAAACTTACTAAATAAGAAATGGGTAAGTCGTTTTGCGACATCCCAATATGGCAGATGCTTATTGTAAATTAAACTGAGGGGGAGGCCGGAGGCTAATGTGCAAAATAATAAAGGCAAATAGACTAGTTTATAAAGTTAATGAGGATTAGAACTTGAATAGTAAACTTACGTAGAAATTTGCTCTACTTCATTTTTGTAATTCATCTGAGCCATTTCAAAATCAATTCTTGCTAGTTCTTGAACCTCATTCATCCATTCTTTCACATTGCTGAAGTCGTGGAGGATCTCTAACGAAACATCAAAATCAAGAAGGAAGTTTTTGGCCAAAAGTCTTGCTAAGTTCTTATGGTAAGGAAATCTTAATGTGTTCACGATTATTCTTGCCTTCGGCTGTTCACTAACAATGTCTTTCAAAGCGTCTTTTAGGTACTGCCCACTAAAATCACAAGCTTCACCTAATATTTTTTCTTCTGTTGTGCTAAGCTGAGAAGACTCAAACAGACTCAATAATGCTTTCTCATCCTTGCAAAGTTCATGCTTGAATTTCCCATCATTGTCCTTGAATTTATTAAAAATATCTGTTTGACATATTAAGGAGATATTGATTAAGTTGTAAAATACTGAATCAAGTTTGGGATAAATCTTGTATAACAAAATCTCACAATAAATAATTTAGAGATCATGATGGCGACTATGGGGACTTTATATTGGATAAATATGTTCATGATTCATATTAATCATATATGAGTTATATAATTATAATGCTAGGTCTTGCTCCTTGTTTGTTATACCACCCACCTTGAAAAAGTAGTATTCTACTATAGCTATTATCATGCTTAGTGGTAATCTTAATTAGTTAATTCTAGACGTTTTTACCATGTATAATTACTTTTCTACTTTAGTCTTATTGATAAACGAAATAAATTATCAATATAATCTCATGTTATTATCTTTGATTAGTCAATTAAATGAAAAGCAAAACTAATTTAAAGGCAATATATTTTGTATATATAAAATGTAACTACTTTTCAAGTCTACAATCCACTGAGGAGTGTAAATCCACTTAATAAGACCAAGGAGGTTCCACATTAAAACTATATTACAATAAGGGGAGTAGCCCCTTAACATTATAAAGTGGACACAATTCATATATTTCTTCTATGTTGGATACGCATCCCAACACTCCCCCTTAGTTCCTGGGACAGAACCTTCACTCACACATGGGTTGTTCATGGGTAGGGGTGAAAGTTATTCGGATAAAATCCAAAATCCAATCAAATCCAATCCGAATTAGTAATTCGGATCGGATTCGAATTGTGTTCGGATTGGATTCAGATTGAATTTTTTGAAAAATTGGATTTTCGGATCGGATTGGATTGAGGGTAATTGGATCCAAAAATCCAATATAACCAAATAGTAATATGTCTTGTATTATGTATCTGGATTGGGCTTAAGTGCTTAACTGATTTTTTTTTTATAAAAAAAAGCCTAGTCCATATCCCAGTAGGCGTAGCACTTCAACCCTTCCCCTAAAACCCTAACAACACTTAATTCCTCATTTCCTAAATCTACTAGGTTGTTGTTGTGCTTAATTTATTTCATCGAAAAACTAAGTTTTAGAAAATCGAATTTTCGGATCGGATCCAATCTAGAGTATGAAAATTCGGATTGGATTGGATCGGATTAAAACTCTAATTGGTTTGGATTCGGATTGGAAAATTAAAATTCAAATTTTGTTCGGATCGGATTGGATTAGGCCCTAATCCAAACCGTACACCGAACTTTCACCCTATTCATGGGCTCAACAGTTGTGCATATATTCTGGAACCGGATCAATGAAAAAATTAACTTGGACAAAAAAAAACTAATAGGTAAAATAACTAACCAGCAGTTGCATGATATCCGTTTTGTCTTAGTAGCCTAAAACAAAGAGCAACCTCGTAAAGTTTACCATCACCATCCTACAAGGTACAGAATTTTGCACGTAGCTTTTCTAAGGCAGTGCATTTCTTCACGGAAGTAATCTTCAAGACCTAATCTCTGGATTATATCTACCATAATTAGTTCCTCCAATTCAATGTAGCCCCTTTTTTTGCTTGTCATTATCTCCCTAATCTTCAGTACTCCATGTTGAAGTCGATACTCCTAAAACATATAACAACATTGTATCATATCCTAAATCCGTGAATTTCGTAGATTCAATGGCCAATTTATATACAGTAAAGATGATGGTAATACATTTAATTCGTGTACTATTTTAGGTACAGAAATTCTCTTACGTATATGTATACTAATGTGAAATGTCTCGAACCTAGCACCATATGTACGTGTTTTTTTAAATATCCATGTAGTATTTCTTTATTATAATCCATTACTAATATAGAGATTGTTCTTAATCAACCAGTAAAAGAAGTTTATGAAAAGAAACGCCTACTTAAATATATACTCTATTTGTTCCATTATTATTGCAACATCACCCTTTGACACATTATACAAGAGAGCCAGGTAAGGGAGGAGAAAATAGACATAGATAAAAAGTGGGACCCGTGTGATATGAGAGAAATAGAGAGAAGCTATTACCAAATAAAGAAACGGTACAATTAATGTGAAACTTCCAAATAAGGGAAACATTGTAGTTAAGAACAAGGAAAATATATACATATAAAAAGAAGACATATCTGTCACAGAAAGAACTAGACACTTGTTTGCACATGTAATTTAAGGTGATAAATTGTGGTGGTTATCAAATATTATTTTATTAAAAAGTAGATTGGATAATTGTTGGTAGGGTACATTTTTTGTTGGAGGGAAAAGAAAGGTGGGTACTTTTTTATTGGTAGAGACATAGTGTGGGACAATGGGGTGTTAGAAAACAAATAATTCCTCCGTTCCAAAATAAGTGAAACACTTGTCTCAAAAAGCTCTCACATAAATGAGAGAAGTGTTTCACTTATTTTGGAACGGAGGAAGTATAAAAATAGTGTGATCATGCAAAAGTGAAAGTGTTCAAACTAATTTGGAACAAATAAAAAATGTGAGTGTTCAAACTATTATGTAATGAAGGAGTAGTAAAAATATTCTATAATTAATTTGACAAACGTCAATATATAATGACATTATTAAACTTGGTTTGTAAAATTTAGTGTCCAAACTCGATAACTTTATCGAGGAAAAAAAGAAAGGTGGAAGAGCATTATTGATTGTTATACGGGGAATTTAAGTTAAGAATAAGATGGAAGTCAAGTCAGCATGACAACATGTATCTATACAAATATATTAAAAGGCGTGCGAAAGAAAGCCTATGTGCAACGTGACACTCTCCTCAAATTTCAAATGCGCGAAAGAAAGCGTATGTGCCACGTGGCACTCTCCTCAAATTTCAAATGCAAATGTTTTATGTCTATGTGTACTCTTCACTTTTAAAAAAATGTGTAAGTGCAAGGTATCGAACACGTGACCTTTGAAGTGAAAAGTAAGAGCTTAACCATCAGTACACTATGACTTTGTTGTTTAATGTTTCAAATAAAATATGATAAAGTCTTGTAATAATTATACTTAACTAAAAAGATTTAAACAAGTATATACATCTTTAACACTCTTATTACATAACTTACAAGAGAATATTGATGTCTTATTCTCTTATCATATTTCCTTTTAAGATATTCTTTTCAAACTCAAACCTTTCAATTTTTTTTACTTATCACGTCGTGACGTGAATTTTCAATTTCTTAATGGACAAAAAATACGAAAAGTAGCAAAATAAATTATGAAATTTAAAAATAATAACATATTTGGTTATTGTAACTGACCCGAGGCATCGCCTGGGCAAAAAAAACTAGTTTTATCTTAAACTAAAAGTTCTGTTTTTAGTGGGTTAGGAGGAAGACATGTTAGGAATACGTATCGTAGGCGCTAACAAATCAAGCAATTGAAGTATAATATACGAAGGAATTAAGAAATCAAAGCACTAAAGAACACAAGAAGATTTAATGTGGAAACTCTAGAATAGGGAGAAAACCATGAATACTGCACTAGGACTTTGAATATGAGATAATGATACAAGAGAATTCTTTAATCTCTCTGGACTCTCTAAGCTTTCTCTAGGGTTTTATAGTCTCTCTAGATCTAAAGAATATTTCTCACTCAACATCCAATGAATAAACGACCTCAAACATATTTATACTAGGGTTAAAACGAAAATCTAACGCAATAGGAAACCGAATCCGAGTAGGAAAACAAGTTAAATCCCGTAGCCAGGGAACACCACGGCCACGCCGTGGTCTTCCTCAAACACCATGCCTGGGCCGTGGCTTTTATGCTTTAGAACACCTAAAACATGATTTAGGCAGTCAACATGATAAGTGACATTTATGTCACTTCTAGGAGTAGTTTTTAGATTCTTTTCATCATTTATTTTCATTTATTTCTATCTATTTTAGCCTTTATTTCTTCATTTTATATTTTATAGCTTAATTGAATAATTAGTTTTATTTACTAGTTTGTAGCTCTTAATTTCATAGTTTATTTATTTCCTTTGCTTTATTAATTTTAGATGGATTAGTTTTGTATTTGTAATTATTTTTCTAATTTTATTTCCTTTTTAGTTATTATTGTTTTCTTTATTTATTTCCATTTTATTATTTTATATGTATAGTTTCTCCCCTCGTGTTTTGTTTTCTATGTAGGTAAGCGTTTTGGAGCTACGTGTTCGAGTTTCAAAGTTGGAGGAGTGGCTTGATTTAGTGCTATAATATAGAGCTTATCCTACACCACACCTCCCACCAAACCTCCATCACATCACCAACACCACCACCACACCAAACACTACCTCTGATCAGCAAGAATCTGCCCCAAAACAAGGAGGAGCATTTTTTTATATTGACGATTATTTTATAACTAAAAGTACGAATTTTTTACTGTAATTTTGCATTGTCTTTTAAAGACTATTGTGTATTTATGGTTGTGAATAATACTCATTCTTTTGAAATTTTTTACTATTTATGTTTATCTAACACACTACTGTTTTTGTAAATTTAGTAGGGAAGCATGTGTTGTATACCAAGATAAACAAATTGCATACGTAATTGAAAGTATATAACGTGCCCGCAAACAGTAAAAGTTGTAATATTTCAAGCCTCTTGAGTTTTTTTTCTTAAGTGTTTGCAGTTGAAATTGGGCTTTTTTTATAGATAAAAACATTCTTGAGATTGTAGTTGTTCAATGTATATTGTGTATGGTTTAGTACATAGTAACTTTTTTTTTAATTTTCTTTGTCAAACGTGATGTCCAATATGCCTTGATTGTGCTTGAACTTTAAATTTGCTGATATGCATTGATTGAGGAAGGTTTTGAGTTGATTGAGAACTTATTTTGGAATGTTTTGTATATGATTATTATGTATGGTATTATTATCTCTCATTATCGAGGGTAGAGTTGTAATTCAATAGTAGGAACCCATTGCTCCCCCCTTCAATTATATAATAGAGATATGAGGATATATTACAGACATAATACTATTAAAACTCTTTCTATCCTTTTACATACAATATTATGAACTTTTCAAAACTAAGAAGAATAAACAAAAGAGAGATATTTCTAGTTTATTACTTTAAAATGAAAGTGGATATAATTGTAATCTAATAATTGCTTCTCCAACTCAATCAGGCTAACAAAATTCTTCTCCACGAAGTAATATTTCTCCATTTCTAATTCATAAGATGAAGGAAAAATGGATTTTAATAATCCAACCTTTAGGCAGTCTTCTTAAAACAGTCCCACTTATAAGATATTTTTGAACAATCCAACCTTTTGCTGATATCTTCTTATAACGGTCCCTGGTGACTTGTGACCTGAACATCAGGTAATTTTTTTTCCCTCCTCCTACTCATTTCTCTTTCCTCCCCTTCACCTCCCTATCTAGTTTGACCCACCCCCTCCCCTTCCACTGGCCCCGCCGCAGCCACCGGCCCACGCTGCAGTCACCAAGGCCCCACCCCCCCTCTTTGTCGCCGCTTCTCTCTTCCTCCTGTCTCTCTCCTCTTTCTCTCACTCTCCTCGGATCGCGTTCGTCGTTAATAGTAGCAAAGTGGTTGTGTGTGGTGGTGGTGGTCGTCGAATTTAACGAGGGACGAAGGGGAGGGGGGAGGGGTGACGGGGTATAAAGAGACGAAGGGATAGGAGAGGGGGAGGCGTGACGGGGGTATGAGGCGAGGGAGGGGAGGGGGAGGGGTGGCGGGGTTTTTCTACATGCGAGGAGTGGGGGATTTCGGGGGGTTTGCTATAGGGGTGGGGGAATTTTAGGGGGTTTGCTATGGGGGTGGGGTAGGGCTCTCAGGGGCGGCGGGATAGGGTGGGGCTGCAGCGAATTGGGCGGGGGTGGGGGGTGGGTTGCCGCGGGCGAGGGGTGGGGGTAAGGTGGAACCGCAACAGTGGGGGTGGGGGTAGGGGTGGGGGGTAAGGTGGGGCACAACAGTCGGGAGTGGGGGTAGGGGTGGGTTGCCGCGGGCCGGAGTGGGGGTGGGGTGAGGCCGCAACAGCCGGGAGGTGGGGATGCGGCGACTGGGCTGCGGTAGGGGTGGGTTCTTTGCGAGTCGGGGTGGGGGGTGGGGTGGGGCCGGGGGTGGGGTGGGGATGCAGCGAATTGGGGTGGGGTGGGTTGCGCGGGTGGGGCGGGGATGGGGTTGGGTGGGCAGCGGGGGCTTAGGGTGGGGGGTGGGGGTGGGGGTGGGGGTGGGGGTGGGATGGGGTGGGGGTCAGGGGGCGGGGTGGGGTTGGGGTGGGGCTGCAGAGAGGATGGCTAGGTGGTGGTGGTTGTGGAGGAAAAGAGGTAGAGGGAGGGAGAAAAATGGGGCGACCAATTATAGTGTGACACGTGTCACATTTGGCCTGTTATCTTATACCTGGCCACAATCGATAGCCGACCATTATAAGATGATAACATCAAAAGGTTGGATTGTTCAAAAATATCTTATAAGTGAGACTGTTTTAAGAAGACCGCTTAAAGATTGGATTATTAGAATCCAATTTTCCTAAGATGAATTACAATTCGTAGAATTGAACATAAAGAATTGTAAGTTGCATTTATTACAGTATTTATAGGTTGTTTTTGAATTTTATAACATTTCACATTTCCATTCAATTTATTGGGTTTGGTTTTAGGTATACGATACTATAATAATATTACAGTAACCCTTACTCAAATTTCTGGATCCACCAATGCGTACAATCAGATATAGTCATAGCCCAAATAAACACCCTTAAAGACATATTTTAAGGTACATACACCAAATAACCAATTTCAAACCGCAAAGAGAGAAAGAATAACAAAACATACAACCATGATTAAGCTACTCCTATTGCATTCTTCTTCTTCTTCGTCCTTCATTATTATTATTATGCTGATATATGTTTTTTGCTAAATATTCAAAAATCTAATTATGCTATCATGTTCGGTAAAAATAAATTTAAGTTTATCAATATTAAGTGGAAGAAAACAAACTTTTAGCCCACCTCGTAAAATAATCAATTGAAATGGGGAATGATGAAACTTAACTGTACGTATTTTACTTTCCAAATTAAACAAAAAGAAAAGAACTTAACTGCATTTGGGGTGTGATGTCCACTGATGCTTCAGAGTAAAAGTACTAAAACTATTCGTAAAACAAGCAGCTGCAATAAGTCCACTATTTCTCATCTTTATTTGCTCTTTTGTTTTCGGGGTAACTAAGAACGCAGTTGATTGGGCTGCAAAAATGGTGGTTGCAAGAACAATAGAAGTAACCATGATTGCGAATTTTCTCTCCTGGACTTTTTAATGATATTTCGCCCTTCTGAGTTGTTCAAGCGCAGCCAAAAGCTACGTGAAATATTAAGTTAATAGTACACATCACCAGTTCAGCATTTGTTGATGACGTTGTCGAAAAAAGGTATATTCAGCATATGTGCCCATCAATAAGTGGTCCAAAGCCATCTCGTACAATTTCAGAGTCTTGTGCCACACATTAAATATGGCCCCACGGGATTATAAAATGAATCCACATTCTCATATTTTAGATAACTAACTAGCTTTTATGCTCGAGCTACAACCCAAGTAATTATATTTTCATTTATTAAATTTAACTTTAAAATGATAATATTAAGTATCACTCGGTTTAATGGTTAAGATTTTAGTATATATGCTTGTGATCATGGGGTCGAATTTTGTACAACGCATTTTCTATATTTAAATTGTACGCGGATTACATGAAGTTTAATACTATAAGGGAAGACGCCACGTGGTATCTAGGGGTGTGTATAGGATCGGATTCTTGGATTTTTTGAATCGGGACCGTTATTTTTCCGGTCCGGTCCGATTTTGGACCTGTTGGACAGGAATCTATATCTTTTTTATAAAAAATTCTTTTTTATTTGGTTTAAAGATATTTATAAATTAGATACATTAAAATTTAATAATTTTAATAACAATAATCCTAAAGGTAATAAATAGTAGGTTTTTAACTTTCTAACTTTCTATATTTTAAACTTTCTTTAACATATAATTTTTTATTTATTAAAATAACATATTGTAACGCCTCGACTTTCATGCATCATTATTAATTTAATTAATCAAGATTAGCAGCGAAAGACCTAGCTTAGTCGGTGCGTTACCGCCGTACTCTCCACTTGGGGAAAATACAAGGCGACATTCAACATCTTATACAGTGACACATTACTTTGATTCTCCACTCTTTAAAGAAACACTTTAATAATGAAATAATATTTTTCTAAAAATTTCGGCAGAGTTTCCTTTGTAAATTGGACAACCCAAAATGGATAAATGTTTGAAAAACCTGTTACATTTTCAATATAAAACATTTCCTAAACCAGAACTCAACGTTTTCGCGGAGCAGCAGCAGAAGAGAATCAGGAGCACTGTCGCTCATCCAAAAACAGAAATAAAACTACTATTACAAAGTGGAACATCCTTGCCTCGAAAACATATAAATAAGTACATTAGATCCAACTCTTAACTACTTCTATCTTGGAAAAGATGCTCTAGAACTTCAACCTGAAACAATTGTAATACTGCGACCCACCAAGTGACAGGCCACAGTAGTGACAAAACAAACATTGACAGACACATCAGCACAACCCCGAGTACTTACCCATAAAATATTTTAATACATGCTTTGGTGTCTACGACTCTCACGTAATCAACACGTTCACATCGTTCATAACCACATCACAACCACATAGCAACATTCACAACAACATATCTTTATTCTTTCATTCATTCATCTTTTACATATCACGACTTCTACTTGTTAACCAAGCTTAGCATGGAGAAAATACATAACTGTCTTCAATCCTTCCTAATAGCTCTTAATGCATCACTTTATGGTACTTTCATATATCGACCCCTTATCAGGAATTTAAGATAACGTGATAACATTCGACAAACTATGTTGCTTTAATCTCTTGTTAGAAAACTCATAACAACCCAAACAACTTACTATCAACACTACAACTTATATTGTAACTCATATTGTAATTTGTTTAATGTTCAAACTTTGTAAAACAAGAGAGAGCATGCGTCTAACAGAGGGAAGAGTAGCATAAACCATTTCATAAACATATCAGTTTGTTACGTATCATATGATCATAAGCTTCATCTTTATCCTTTCATCTAACTTAATCATATTGGTAACTTGGCAAGTATAACGGAAAGGGACGTCTCTCCAGAACGTATAGAAAGGTGGCCACAACATAGGTGACACTTTCGATGCCCAATCATTAAACAATATGGTGGCCACAACAAAGGTGACACTTGCGGTACCCACAGAAAGGAGGTTACAACAAAGGTGACACTTGTGGTGCCCAAATCATTAACCAGTAGGGTGGCCACAACAAATGTGACACTTGCAGTACCCCACAGAAAGACGGTCACAACAAAGGTGACACTTTCGATACCCAAGTTATGAACCAGATATGTCTCCCCAAAACATACAAAAAGGCGGCCACAACAAAGGTGGCACTTTCGGTGCCCAATCATCAACCAGTAGGGTAACAAAGTTGACACTTGCGGTACCCACAGAATGGGAGTCACAACAAAGGTGACACTTGCGGTGCCTAAAAATACTGCCAAGAACCATCTTTCACTTAACTTTCGTTCCTTTTCCGAATCATAATTACATTACATGACCACAATCGTAATCATACATAGTCGTAATCATGCTCATAACGTAATCATAATCATACTTTCATAACATCATAGTTATTTCATGAAATTCGTTCATAACATCGTTAATCATCATATTCATAAAACATTTCATATCCCACGATCGATATAACGATAACATGATGTGTGAAATCATAAAACATAATCGTAATCATAATCATGAAACATAATCATAATTGTAAATGCAATCCTACTCATATTTTCGTTACATCAAAGTCATCATACTTCATAGCGCCAAATCATTTAATAAACATCATTTACATAACAAACATTTCATATCTCGCACACCATAGATAACATAGCAAAAACATCGTATAAAGCATCATAAAACATAGTTGGAAGGAGAGTACGGTTTTAGAAGTTGACGTTTCTTTCCATACCTTCAGATCATTTCAGAATGATCATAACGTATACTTTGCATAATCAGAAATTTGTAACATGTCTCATAACTTTAAGTACTTTCCAAATATATAGCAGAAATTCATCATATTCCTTTCATAGTTTCAAATCATTTACATAAACATAGCATAAGACCCTTTTCATAAAACGTGGTTTCACAATTGTCATTTCAGAGTATACATTTCATCTCTCGCAATTCATAATGCACATAAGTCATCTTTACGTCACTAGTAGAATAATTGTTTATTACTGCGGTCATTAAGTGGCCTATTGCGGCGGTTTTAGCCGCGCAGCCATTAAGGACGCAGCAATAGGTAATTAACCTATTGCTGCGGTTTTTGACCGCAGTAATAGGCCAAGCTATTGCTGCGGTTCCTGGCCAAAACCGCATCAATATGTTACACCTATTGCTGCGGTTCTTATCCAAAACCGCATCAATAACAAAAAAAAAATTGAAAAGTAACCTATTACTGTTGTTGTTGGTAAAAACAGCAGCAATAGACTCACCTATTGCTGCTGTTTTTACCAACAACAACAGCAATAGGTTGCTTTTTTTTATAAAAAAATTATACATTTATAATGTCATATATTAGTACTACACGTCTATACCCACACAACATTTTCAAAACCACAACCAAATTTGTTGGAATTCATTCAAGCGTCAAATTAATTGACAAATTACATAACTACAACATTATACATTTGACTTTATAAGTTTTATGTTGAAATCAAAAAATACACATATATAAGATCAAAAAAAATATATACAAATGATATCTAAAAAAATATATACAAATTAATGTAATTCACCATAAACCTAAAATATATATTCAATTAGATCTACAAAATTAACAAAAAAATTAAATTGAAAAAAGATGAGTACAATCCACAAAACCAGAAATAACAGCATCCTTAAGACTCTTAAAAAAATGAAATACAGATCAACAAGAGAACGAAAAAAAAATTAACAAAAAATTAGAGCAGAGCAGCGGCTAATCTCGCCGGCGACCGGAGTAGAGCAGCGCCGAGTTTCACGAGCATTTAAACTCGCCGGAGAAGAGGAAATTCTCGAAAAAAAATGAGAACGAAAATTAGATCTACAAAATTAACAAAAAATTAGATTAAGAAAAATGAACGAAGAGGAAGACTTACAACGAGCGACCGACAAAAATGAAAATCGCACAACCATCAACAAAATCGCAGATCTGAAATGAGAGAGGGAAAGAATGAAGACCGGTGAGATCTGTAAACTAAATCTGAAGCCATTGATGTCGAACGAACGAACGATAAGCATCAAGAAGAAGAAGAGACATCGCGTGAGACGTCACGAAGCTTGAACCCAGATGCGGCGAACGGCGAACGACGACGGCCCGAGGCGGCGGCGAACGCGAGCCGAAGCGTTCTTGTGATCGGAACTTATGCTTATCGTTCGTTGCGAAGAGAGTTGATAGAGGGTGAGAGGATGAGAGTGGTGAGTGAAGAACTGATGAACGAAGATGATGGAGAGTAGGAGTGAGGAGAGAGACCGAAAAAATGAAAACGGCGCAATGGGTGCCTCCTATAATTAATTTAAAAAGCATATTGCTGCGGTTTTTTTGTAGGAACCGCAACAATAGGTTCAAAAAAACGCGGGCATCTAAAAAAAAGGACCAGACATAATGTTGCGGTTTCTAGCAAGATCCGCAGCAATATATTAAAATATTATTTTTTTTTAATATATTGTCGCGGTTCTTGCCAGAAACCGCAGCAATATATCTGGTCAAAAAGTCAACTTTTTTTCAAAAATTTTCCGTTGAAACCATATTGCTGCGGTTTTTGGCCGAAACCGCGGCAATATCTTTATTTTATATTTTACCTTTTCTTTTTACGTGATATATTGCTGCGTATGGGTAAAACCGCAGCAATACCGCCGCATCAATAACAATTATTCTACTAGTGCGTACTTTCATATTATTTCAGGAAACATAAGACATTTGTTCGGTGACGATAAGCCATTCATCGTGTATATCGTTAAACTACTTTAAACCCAATGAAAGATTAACCAGAATAATCATAGGTCTCTTGTTAGGGGTTACCTAACGAGAGTTAACTTAACCACCACACTCCAGATTCATTAATCAAGGATTGATTAATAACAGCATTTAACTTTGATTTACTATACCATTAGTTGAATCCAAATTAACAAAGTCATGAACAACGCCAACTAGAGATCATACCCATAGCAATATAAAGCGAGTCTACCTCATTCCAATTAGAAAGTTACTGAATCATATTACCGAGGCTACTTTAATGTAATTCACGAGTTTATACTTACTTAAGTAATCTCAAGTATTAACTTACCTTAGTGATTATCAATTAAACATTATAACTTTGTTAAATTACTCAGTTATAGTCATTGAAATGAAATCTTTTGTTGGACACATCCTCAATCATCTAATCCATAGTTAGGTAGCTAACTCCAATAATCTCCATATTATTAGGAATGATTGGTAATCACTCTCTAACCTTATATGAAGAAATCACTTAAGTTTATTAACCTTTGGAGTCTAATCAAATAATCCTTCTTTATTAAATAGGGAACAAATCCAATCAAAATAGACTAAACCAATTAAACATCATCTTAGAATTATACTCAACATGTAGGGAAAACTATTTAAGTTATTATTAGAACAATATCACAAACTTACCGAGTCAATCCAATTATTAACTTAATAAAGACTTTGGCAATCTGATAATTTACAATTAGAATTTTTCTTTAAATTACTCAAAACCACCCCTAAGATCATCACTTATCTTAAAGACTACTTCAATTTAAGTTTTCCGTCAACACTTAACAAACATTTAACAACACCTCATTCACCAAGTAAATGAAAACATCGTTATTGTATTCGAATCATCAATTCACAAGCAACGATAAATTCAACATCATCATAATCACACCCATATAATCAATCAACCCAAATCCTTTCAATTATACGCATAATTAGCAATCAAGTTCCTGATAATATCCTGAACTTAAAATGACAATAAATCCAATTAAAAGAGAGATTGGAAAGGGTAGTAGCAACACCATCACTGGCGGCTAAGACAGAACAACAACACAGTGGCAATACCACCACCCAAGAACAAGAGGAAAGAGGAGGGAGAAGAACAGCAGCGAGCAACAACCGCACGCAACACCACCACGAACCACAAAAGGAAAGAGGAGGACGACGGCCACAACGAGGCTGGCAACAGGCGCGGTGGCAGAAGGCCGACGGTGTTTGTCGGTCTAAGTGTTGAAGCTATGATGTATAGCGCACAACACATGTGAGTGTCCCATATTGATAAAAGAAGAGAGATGTGTTCACTTTATAATGCAAAGGGGCTACTCCCCTTATAGCCATATGGTTTTAAGGTGGAACCTCGTTTGCGTTGTGAAGTGGACTCTCTCTCCTTATGATGGGTGCGACCCAGGCCCATATTTAACATGGTATCAGAGCCAGGACCACAGATGGGTCCGTTAATTTACTCTGGGCCAATTGAAAAAGGGACCTCACATGTGAGGGGGAGTGTTGAAGCTATGATGTATAGCGCACAACACATGTGAGTGTCCCATATTGATAAAAGAAGAGAGATGGGTTCACTTTATAATGCAAAGGGGCTACTCCCCTTATAGCCATATGGTTTTAAGGTGGAACCTCGTTTGCGTTGTGAAGTGGACTCTCTCTCCTTATGATGGGTGCGGCCCAGGCCCATATTTAACACTAAGGCTCCAGCAGCAGCGAGAAGCACGAACAGCCGAACAGGGCAGGGGAGGACAAACAGAGGAGAGCGAAAGAAGGAGAAGCTGAGCGTTGGCTCGGTGTTGGGGCTATCGGTGCGGGTTCACCGGCGAGCTCAGGGACGACGGGGAAGGAGCAAGCAGGCGGGGATGAGATGAGAGAGAAAAAGGAAATTACGAGGTTGTAGTTTTTTATCTGGGTGAGAAATGACGAGAGAGAGACGGAAAAAGGTTAAGGATGGGGTTTTGATTCACCCAAAAATAAACCAACAAAAAAAAGGTTTGGGTTTTCTTTTGGAAAAATTGTCAAGAATAAGCCAACCTTTGGGCGGTCTTCTCAAAATAAGTTAGCCTTTTGATTATTTTATAATAAGTTCAACTTTCATACCCCTCAATTTTAAACAAGTCATGACCTATTGTTAACCTCTTGAACAGGTTTGAATCACACGTGTTGCTACTTAAGTGGTCTGCTTTTTTTAGTTTTTAATTTTATTGTTAATGCTGACTTTACTTTTATTTTTTAAAAATTAAAATAATGTTTTTACAAAAACTCTCCTCTCTTGACTTCTCCCACCTCCACGGCTCCACCAGCACCTAGAGCTGTCAGTTTGGTTAATGAACTGCTGGTTGAACTGAAACAACTGAAATTTGAACTGAATTAAACTGAATTGGAAGTAACTGTAACTGAAATTAACTGAAAAATGTTGAGCTGCAACTGAAATAAACTGTAAATGAAAAACCAAAACTGAACTGCAACTGAACTGAAACAAACTGCAACTGAAAATAACTGTGAAAAACTGAAAAGTTGATCAATCAACTGAACTGAACTGAATTGAATATTTAACTGAATTAACTGAACTGATTCAAACTGAAACTGAACTGAACTGAAACCGATTTAAACTGAAACTGTTTTAAACTTGTTTTTAATTGTACCCGAACTGAATTCACATATTAACCAAATTCATGATAGTTCTCTACTTCACATACAAAATTTATCGTGATAATTTCTTATTAGTACATTCAGCCCACCAAATGAAGCTTAATAAGCTCAAACTCAATATCAAGGGAAAGTGACCACCAAAGTTAATTTAACAGGTATTCGTAATAGATCACTCAAAAAGAGATGATGTAATTCTCTCTTTGATATTCAGTTTCTCAAAACAAACATCGAAGCCTAATATAACTAGGAAAAGACAGCTCTAACACACCAAAATGATATCTTTCACTCTTTTCCTTCTTCTTGATTAGTTTCTGCAACAAACCAACATCAAACAGAGAAAATAAATGAGATATAATGATAAATAAATTTTGAAATTTACTAATAAAGCGTAAAACAACTGAATCCCAATAAATAAATGAAACCAAGACTCAAAGATCAAAATATCTATATCAGATAATTCGTTAAAAGAAAAAAAATCAAGTGAAACTTAAAATCTAAAACTAAATAAAGGAAATCAGACTTACCTACACTTGATGGCAAACATTAGAAAATTATTCCCTTGATCTCTAGTCTAAATGATCTGAAGGTGAAGTTCTAGACCTTTAATCATTATGACAAGCTATGGAAATCAAGAGAACCAGATAGAGAAAAAAAAAAGGAGAGAAATAGGTGCAGAGGAAGAAGTGAAGAGATATAAAAAGAAAATGAGAATTTTGTTAAGCGGGAAGATGAATTCTGTTTGGCTGATATAATGTGGGTCACTTTTTCAAAAAAAATGAAACGTCCTACTCGAGTTGGCGCTAGACTAAAATTTTTAAATGAAACTGATTTTTTTTGTTAAGCGGGAAGATGAAATTGGCTTAAGATAAACATGGATTCCTGAAAATATTTTAAAACAGCGACGTCAAATGACCATTCTATCATCTCTATTCTCTATTATAATTCCTCTTTTTTTTAATAATTACAAATAGTGGAAGGGAAAAAAGGAAGAAGCTTATGGAAGCGAGAAGAGGTAGATTGATAGTTTGTTTAGGGTGTTTTTAAAAATAATATTATCAAGTTATATGTGTAACAAAAAATCATGGAGAAGGAGTTGTGCCATTAAATTAAAGATTTGAAAAATAAAAAGTTGATAATGTTGATTTTAAAAGTTAATATTTTTATGTAAAGCAATCAGATGTTTTGAGTTTTGAAATATTAAAGATGATTAACTTAAATGGAATTTTGTTACTTTCTACTAGCTTATAACAAGCCTTAATCAGTAATAGACCTTATAGTATACTACATATACGAATTTTCGCTTCATATCAGGATCTTACTAATAAGCAATAAGGTTTAATACGACATAGTAACAAGAATTAACTACTTGTTATTCAATTAGATGGTTTGGGTTTCGAAACGAATTTAACTTAAAGACAATTACCTTAGACAGAGTATTGTTATCTTCTATTAAGTTAACTAATTAACTTACATTGATACATTCATTGATCTTATCCAATAACAAGTCATTTTAATTCAATTGGACGTTGAGTTTCGAAATGAATACAACGTAATGACGATTATTGTAAACGAACTTACGCCATCTTGAATTAGCTTATCGACTTACAGTGATATACATCGATCTAATCCAATATCAGCTTGTTTCAATTCAAATTAGATGTTTTGAGTTTCAATATGAATTTAACTTAGAGACGATTAACTTAAATTGTTATGTTGAACCAATCTACTAAGTTACACTGTTCTACATCTGTTGCAACTGAATTAGATGCTTTCGGTTCCGAAATGAATTAAACTTAAAGATGATTAACTTAAGTAGAGTAATGTTATTATCTTGAATTAAACTTAGGGTACTGTTTAAGTAGATGTTTTGAGTTTCAATATGAATTTTACTTAGAGACGATTAACTTAAATGGAGTATTATTGCTATATTGAACCAATCTACTGAGTTACATTGTTCTATATTTGTTGCAACTGAATTAGATGATTTCGGTTCTGAAATGAATTTAACTTAAAGATGATTAACTTAAGTAGAGTATTGTTATTATCTTGAATTAGTTTATCGACTTACATTGGTACACTCATTCCAATAACAACATGTTTCAATTTAAGTAAACGTTTTGAGTTTCAATTACGTACTTTACCGACTTACGTTGATACATTCATCTAATCTAATATAAATTCTTTCAGTTTGGCTAAGATACATGAGTTTCAAATTGAATATAACTTGTTAACGATTAACTTAAATGGAGTATTGTTATCTTGATTTAACTTATCGATTCACATAGATACCTTGAGCTAATCCACTATTAACTTATTTTACGTCGATTATAGGTTTTCAGTTTTCAAATGCATAGAGCTTAATGACTAGTATAGTTATATTAATTTATTGATCTAATATAGTAAGAGTAAGACATTGATCTAATCAACTTTTAAAAAAATGTCTAACTCATCTTTCGAGGAAGTTTATAAGAATTTATACTGATATGAGACGTCTTTTTTAACCAAACATGATGTAATTTGCATATAACTAAAAGTTTGAATATCGACTTATATAAAATTGTCTTATTCCAAATTGTCGAATATATCAGTCTTGTACACATATATCGATGTCACTTTCATACACTTTTTTGTGAAGTACAACCGGTTTTTTTCGAGGCAAGTGTCAGCCTACACTTATTTGTCACGTTAATTCTAATCGAATACGGAAAAACATTTGGCCAAAACCCGACACGAAGTTCCATTTTTCTAGAATAAATACAAGAATGTGACTAACTTCTACCCGAATCGATGCGATTATTGTCGAACTTATGTGATTTTCGTCAATAACTAAAATAAACTGAAACGAAACTGAAAATAAATGTAACGTATTTTAACTGCTATGGATTCAACCGTTGGTTGGTTTAACTGTTTGGATAAAACTGGTTTAAACTGCAACTGAACTGAAATGAAACTGGAAAGAAAAATAATTGAATTAAACTGAACTGAAAAGTTTGTTAACTGAACTGAACTGAACAGTTAATAATTTTAACTGTTGTAAACTGAACTGATATGAACTGAACTGTTTGAATATAACCATAACTGAACTGTTGAAATGAATTGACACCTCTACCAGCACCCCCTCTCATCTCCCTTCCCCAACCCTTCAAGTACAACACTGTACTCCACCAACAAATACTACCCCCTCCCTCCTCCACCACCCCCTCCCTCCTCCACCACCCCCTCCCTTTGAGTTCAAACTACAACACTCCACCAACAACCCTTCAGTCTGAGTCAAAGCAATGTTAGCCGCCGCTAGATCAATCGTCGGAAAATAAAGAGTCGGAAAATCAGCTGGACAATTACCATACAAAGAAGCTCTTCACCGTTAAATTCAAAGTGGAGGAGGTTCTAAAAACTAAAAATTAAACAGAAAAAAGTAAAACGGGGAGGAAGAAAAGAAGGAAAAAGAAAAATAAAAGAATCAAACTCCAAAAATTCAAACCCCCACCCCCTTCTTTCCTTCGTCTTCGTTGCTCCTCAATTTCTTTGGGATTCTCTCGCCTACTTCGCAGCACCTCGTCATCATCATGAACCATCTGATCTGAATAATCAACATCCCGTGGCTCGGATTCGCTATGCTCATAAGTAAAGCCGCGGGTGCAGCTAAGGTTGGAGAAATTTCAAGAATTTCTGCCATGTTTTGCCACGGGCGCGATACTCAATGAGGAGATGGGAGCTGTGTGCTGTGTTTGTGTGGGGCTGCGAAGGTGATGGTGTTGGAGGTTGGCTGGAGGTGTGGTGCGTGATGATTAGGGTGGTTTTGTTGGTGAGGTGGTGTGGCTTGGGAGTTTGTGTTGCATGATGGTGATGTGGTGAAATGGTGCGTATAGACGTATAGTGGTGAAGGTGGTGGGGCGTGGAGGCAAGCTGATGAAGGTGGTCTAAACTCTAAAGGTGGTGGAGTGAGAGAAGTTGGAGGAGGGATAAAAAGAAAAAATTTAAAAATTGTTAAAATACTAAAATACAAACAAAAATACAATATGTCTACCTAAAACAACACAAAAATAAAAAAGAAATATATAAATACGAATAAAAGAACAAAAAATACCAGGCTATTGCCGGTAGAACCGGTCTTTGGTCATTTGACTTGTTTAAAATTAAGGGGTATAAAAGTTAGACTTATTATAAAATAATCAAAAGGCTAACTTATTTTGAGAAGACGGGCTAAAGGTTGGCTTATTTTTTACAATTAATCCTTTTCTTTTTGGCAAATACTACTGAACAAATTTGGGAGGCTTACACCCAAAATACATTTACTTTAATAAATAAATTACAAATAGAACAAATTTAGAATTCGTAACTATATAATAAAACCAAAACTCAATATTACTATCTATAACTCATAAAAATTAATGTTACAACTCGTATATAATAATAACATAAAATACATAATTAGATTAATAATTATAATTAATGCTAAATAGAACGCTCTTAAGAATTGGGGTATTACACAGAAATTCCGATCCACCGGTTCGGACCGGACCGGAAATCCGGAATCGAGATTTTTTGTGGACCGAGGACCGGACCGGAATCTTCGGTCCGGTCCAGTCCAAATTCCGGTACGACCCTGGTCTTTGCATAGCCCTAGTGGTATCGTTCCTTGTTTAGGAACGCCTTTTAATATATTTATGTAGATTTAAATTTCATAATAAAATAGTTGAAAAAATTATTAACTTTCTTAAATACTTAAATGTTATTTTTAGTTTTAGCAAGGAGACACCTTAAATATAACAAAGCAGTAAAGATATATCAAAGATAAAACTAAAATAAGCTCATTAAACCTAAAATGTAAAAAAAAAAAATTAGATTAACAAATGAATTTTTTTTCCATCTAAACTTATCAAACCTAAAAAGTAAAAAAAAAAAAAAAAAAAAAGTGGAACACCTTAATATTGGGGCCTAAGCTGTCCCTCATTCTACTCATGTGGTCCAAATTAGTATGATGCATGCATGCACGAGTAAATTATTGGAAAATTTGAAAAAAAAAAAAAAAAAACTTAGTTCAAGATTGTGCCATTAATCAAACATGGGTGGTTCAATTGTTATGGGGATCATGAGCCACGAAAATAAAGTTGAACTCTTGGTGAGATATAATATGCGAAAAAATAATAGTTTAATATCATGATGGCAAATAATAACATGTCCAACAATATACAATTTATAAGAGCTGTTGCTAGAGTCTTATTGTTGGAGTCAAGATAGACTTCAACAAGTGTATTTTGGTGATTTTATAGGTTGACAGTATTAAAGTAAAAGTAAGCTCATACCAAATTACAGTAATGAAATTTTCACTTTTAACACCAATACCAAATTGACTATTATGATCGGTACCAAAATTATAACTTGTTATCAAAGTAAAAATTTTAGAACCACATGGACTGTGATTTAGTACCAACTTATCTAATCTCCAACCTACGTAATTACCAAAATACCCTTATTTGGAGATTTCTAGAGGACTCCAATAATAAGTTACCAAATCTTTCTCAATCCAGAATGTGGAAATAAAAGAGTCCAACGCAATCAATGAAAACATGTAGTAAAAGTAATAAACTATACTAATATAAAAAGGAATCAATTAAAGGCTCCAAATATGGTTGTCCACATGAAACATCTCCACTGTTACCCTTGTAAAAACAATAACAATCTTATGTTTGACAAACTCTCAAAGTTAATGTTTTGATATGTCGTTGTCACTTGTAAAGTACGTAAATAATGTTTCGTCTCTTCTCCATCACTTTTTTTTAAGGGCTCTTCTTCATCACTTAAAACAACACATTGAAAACATATATCTTTATGATTCCCACCGTTCATCTATCACCTTTATCATATTAGCACATGAGAGTTCCTTTTCAACATGTGATTAGGGATGGCAACGGATCGGATCTGGACTGGGTCCTTAAGGACCCGTATCCAGATCCGTTTTCAGGCGTTGGATCCAGACCCGATCCGGATCCAACGGGTCTGAAAAGGTTTGACCCGGATCCAGATCCTACAGATTCGGTTCCTAAACGGGTCCTAAACAGATCTATCTGTCATTGAAAATTTACATCCAAATTCGGTAATTTTACCACACATTTTAGTCAACAAATTCTAATAAAAAATTCAATTCAACAAATTCACACCAAAAAACCTAGTATATTCGTAATTAGCAAAATTACAGGAAGAATTTCGCAGCAAAAACCTAACAAAAATGAGGAATATTCAAGAACAAAAACATAGTATTTAAACAATTACATGAGAAAGCTGGTGCCTGGTGGTGCAGAACTTGTTAGGTTACAAAAAGAAAAACTTAACTTTAAAGATTACAAATTTACAAAAAAAAAAAAGCAAACAAGAAGAAAATAAATCTTATACAACAGATTATAGGCTTAAAAACGAGGGAAAAAAATAAGGAAGTTCAATTCTTGTGAGAGCAAGCGACGTCGTCGTCTTCATCTCCTCCTTGAGTGTTAAATTCGAGGAAATCGCAAGTCTCGCGTGTATGGTTGCTCGATGTTTGTCGCGCAGGTGTCGAAGTTTTTTGGGGTTTGAGTTTCGGAATTACAGACGCATGGAGGATATAACAATGGTGGAAGAGAAAAGTAGTTGTGTAAGAGGAGAGAGGGGCCGGGTGAATCGGTGATGACTGAGGCGTGGTGGCTGGTGTGAGTTAGGGTTTTAGAGAGAAGCGTGAGGTGTGCAGATTAGAGTTAAAAGTATTAAAAGCTTATAGTTATCATTTGGACTGTAATTGAAAACTATTAAAGGGTTAGAGTTAGACGCACAGCCCAACCCAGTAATTTTTTTAAAAGAAAACGGATCCACAGGTCCGGGTCTTGGGCAAGATCCGGACCCGGATACGCTATTTAACTACAGGACCCGGATCCAACCCGGATCCGATGGGTCTGAAATTTCAGGATCCAGATCCGCAAAAACGGATCTGGATCCACGGATCCAGGCCGGGTCCAGGATCCATTGTCATCCCTACATGTGATAGAAACTAATTGAAAAATTTTGTTAGATTTGGGTAAACTCTCTTGGTTGGAGTATTCAGTATTGTCATTGATCATAATATATAGGTTACAACCTAAAGGATATCTAACAATATTAGTAAACCTATATAGAGTAGAAGTGTAAATACAAAATATAATCCTAGTATATTTCATATTCTATCACACCCCCGCAGTCATAGCGGGATGAAGACGAACGCGAAGACTGGACTTAAACTCCAAAAATAAATATCGTGGAAGGTATTTTGTGAATATGTCAGTAGATTGGTATCTAGTAGGAACACGCAAATCACGTACTTGACTAATAGCAACATTTTCCCTAACAAAGTGAATGTCCATCTCAACATGCATGGTGCGTTGGTGTTGTACAGGATTGTGAGAAAGATAAATAGCACTGACATTATCATAATAAACAATGGTTGTATGCCTAAGAGGACAATGTAACTCCAAAAGAATATTACGTA
The DNA here is from genome assembly GCA_947648045.1 of Beta corolliflora. Lineage (NCBI taxonomy): Eukaryota > Viridiplantae > Streptophyta > Magnoliopsida > Caryophyllales > Amaranthaceae > Beta > Beta corolliflora. The sequence goes on along the minus strand of CANSZD010003457.1, from coordinate 958,602 downwards.
ACCAGGAAGCTTCTGCAACAACATTAGTGACGCCTCTATATTTAGCCTCTGCACTTGATCTAGATATTGTGGGTTGTCTCTTAATTTGCTAGGAAATTAAGTTATCCCTAAGAAAACAACAATAACCTGAAGTAGAACGACGGTATCTGGACAACCACCCCAATCTGCATCAGTATAAGTGATCAAGCACAAGTGTGTAGTATGATATAAATGTAACCCATGATCAATGGTGTCCTGTATAGAGCGCAGGATGCGTTTCAAAGCATTGTAATGTGATTTCCTAGGATCATGCATGAATAGGCAAACCTATTGAAATGCATAAGAAATATCTGGGTGAGTGAAGGTAAGATACTATAAAGTACCAGCTAAGCTGCAATATTGAGTAGGGTCAGAGACAGGAGTCCCTGAATCAGCGCTGAGCTTGGAGTTTGTATCAACAGGCGTCGCTGCAGGCTTACAGGAACTAATGCATGCACGCTCCAATATTTCTTGTGCATATTTCAGCTGAGATAGAAGCATATATGAAGAAGTACTAGTGACGGAATTGCCCAAAAAATAACTAAGACGACCCAAACAGACATTGAGAATTCTATTTTAAGATTACTAATGAGATGATCCAGCAGAGAAGCAGATGAAGTGCATAGAATAATATCATCAACATAAATAGTTGATATCAAGCACGAGGTGCTTGTTTAAGACCATACAAAGCTTTGCACAGACAACAAACATGATGTGGATATCGTTTGTCAACAAAGCCGGGAGGTTGATGCATAAATGTTGTTTCCTACCGATCACCATGTAAAAAGGCATATTCTTGACATCAAGTTGATGAATAGAACATTGGCGAGCAATGGCCAAACCTAAGACAGTACGAATAGTAGCCGGGTGAATAACAGGACTAAAAGTCTCATCACAATCTACACCCTGTTCCTATGACCTGCCATCACACCAAACGAGCTTTGTGCCTTTCAAGGTCACCATTAGATTTTTCCTTATGACGAAAAAGCCACATACAATTCACAATATTCACCCCCGTAGGCCTAGGAACCAACTCCCAAGATCCTGTTTGAATTAAAGCACTATATTCATCGTTTATGGCCGCAATCCAAGTTGGGTTAGACAAGGCAATTTTATGATTTTTTGAAATAGGTGAGCGAGAAAGAGGTGAGGGTGGGATGAGAGTAAGCATGGCGTATTTGAGGTTGAGCTTGCGAATTCCGTAACGAGCACGAGTCATCATTTGGGGAGATATTGTCGGGGGTGGGCTGGGGACGCAGTAGGGGGGCAGCGTTGTTATGAAGATATGTGGCAATTTCAAGTGCATAATCCCAAAAAGTAAGAGGAAGTGAAGCATGACGAAGCATGGTGCGACTTATATTATTTAGAGTACGAATCATTCTCTCAACTTTCCCAATTTGTGAAAAAGTGTGGGGGCAAGAGAAGCGAAAAGCCATGTCATTAATTAGTTAAGCAAAATTGTTTAAAAGGATTATAATCAAATTCGCGACCATGATCACTTTGAAAGGCTTTGATGGGGCGTTCAAACTGAGTTTTAACATATGCATGGAAATCAATAAGGGCTTGGTAAGCTCTAGATTTGTAGGCAAGGGGAATAATCCACACATAATGAGTAAAATCATCAACAAGAACGAGATAATATTTATTGCCTGAACTACTACAAATAGGAGAGGTCCATAAATCAGCATTAATAATATCAAAAGCAGTAGTAGTTGAACTTGCTGAATCATAAAAAGGCAAGTTAATATGTTTCCCAATCTGATAAGAGTTGATAAAACTAGAGTCATGCTCTTTATTAGAAACTATAGAATTATTTTGCCTAAGAAAATTAATGGATTGTGCTCCCAGATGGCCTTGACGATCATGCCAATTAGTGGGTGTAATAGCAGCAAGAGAAGTGCCAAGGCAGGTGGATGGTTTGGCTTGAGTGACATGATAGAGGTCCCCAGAGCTCTCACATCTCGTTATAATGTTCCCCGTTCGAAGGTCCTTTACCAAAAAACCAGAAGGATCAAACTCTATAGACACATAATTATCAGAAGTGAATTTACGGACTGAAATTAAGTTTTTGATAATTTATGGGGCAGGGTATACATCTCGAAGGACTAGAGGTTGATTGGGGAGGGTGGTGTTACCATAACCCATTATTGGAATACGATTGTCATTCCCGACTAAAATATGATTTTTAGTGCTTAAATTAAACAAGGGCAAGAGAGTACCTGAGGAGTGAGTCATGTGAGATGTTGCACTGGAATTCATGTACCAAGCATCATCAGGATTTCGAATAGTCATGGTAGAGAAAGCATTGTCGAGTTCAGTTGGCATCATTGGTGGCCCATAAGTAACCAGACCTGCCACGTAAGCTTTGGGGAAGGCAAAGTTCTGCTGGGCCGAAAGATGAGGCATGAGCCTATGTTGGGGGGTACCTGCTGCCGTAGGGTACTCGGCTGGGGGAAGCTCATTGGCGCTGCCACGCCTGGATGGCAGCCCAAGTCTGTGGTGAAGGTAGTGAGCCAGCCCACTACTGTGCGCGTGAGGCAGTCGAGGGCTGCTGCTAGTCCGTGGACTGGTTGGGACGGTTGTTGTTACCACCACATCCACGTCCCCGATAATTCCCGCCGCCGCGGTCACGTCCGCAGCTGGTATTATTGGAACGAGGCGGATTTTGCTGCTGTGATTGCGTGGGGCCAGTGGTAATGCCGGTTTCAGTGGCGTTGGCCACGAAAGAGGAGGCGGTGTTGGAGTTGTCATTTGCCCGGTGTGACTCCTCAAGAAGGAGACGAGAGCGTGCGGTACCGCGGTTTCAAAGGAGGGGAGAGGGGCTCGGTTTGTTGTATCATAGATGCAACAGTGTCAAAATCCGAGTTGATAAGTCCCGATATGAGACGAGGTATCAATTTTTGTTCTGACATGAGTTGATCAACGTTAGCAAGTTGATCACGAAGATTCTTCAATTGCTGACAATATGCGGTTATGTCTGGAAAATTGGAAAGGTGCAAAGCATTGAATTGATTTTCAAGATGGACAACACGAGTATGTTTATCATCTTGAAAATTGCTTTGAGGTGATCTCATGTATCTTGAGCCATGGAACCACGATATAAAAGCGTTATCTACATAAATTGTCCAAAATCCACTTTTTGACAACATAATCAAGACGTTGCCAGAGAGCCTCAGACATGTCAGCAGGACGAGGTTTGTAGGGATCAATATGATCTAGAACATCATAGGCACGACAATGAATTTCAAATAGTTCAACCCAATTAGAATAATGTACCTGCTCGCGATCAAGAATCAAAGGAATGTCGTTCTTGATGTTACTGACGGATAACGTTGGGTGATAGTTAGGGTTAGCCGCAGGAGGAGGCATGGGGTCGGACGGTTCACCGTCTTTTCTCATGGTGGCTCAAAAGAAAAATAGGGGCAGAAGCAAGGTGGTGTACTCGGTGTGCTAGGAGGGTCGAGTGTAGGGAAGGAGGATCGAAAAAATCTTGTGGAGATTAGTGTAGTTGTGATACGATGCTAGATTTGGGTAAACTCGCTTGGGGAGTATTGCCATTGATCATAATATATAGGTTACAACCTAAAGATTATTCTAATATTATTAGGAAACCTATCTAGAGTAGAAGTGCAAATACAATATATACTCCTAGTATATTTCATATTCTATCAAAACTAACTTGGAAAATTTTCAAGAGCTAATCCACGATGAAACTTTTTTGTTTTATGGCCCAAATTTGAGATTATTGTTATCAATTCTATCATTCTTTACACCTTATGCAAGTGGACCATAACCTTGAATAGTTTTACTTTTACCATCCATGTCTCCTTCACTAATACACACAACCTTTCACTATCAATTGTGGTTTTACTTAAGATTAAAGTATAGTCATGTAATATCTTGTTAGATTCGTTCCAATATATACTTTCATTAAACTTCCTCCGTTTCACAATACTTGGCACGGTTTAACTTTTGCACTATTCACACACTCTCCTTTGACATAGTCATGTGGGATCTTATTAGATTCGTCTCGACATATACTTTCAAGATATCAACTTTTTAAAATTTTTATTTTAGAGAATTAGAGATATTGATGGTTAAAAATATGCATAGGCAAGCGTGTTAAGAGAAGTGTGTCAAGTATTTTAAAACTGAGTAAGTATCAACTTTTTTTATTATTTTTAATAATTAAATATATTAAAGTTTTGCATTGGCAAGCATGGAAAATCATACCACATCCGTTTCACAATACATGCAACATTTCTCATTTGGGGATTATTCATCAACCAACTTTGATAATCTTTCTCTCGCTATTATGTAAGAAAACACTAGTAGAATAATTGTATATTGCTGCAGTAATTTAAGACCCTATTGTTGCGATTTTCACCTATTGCTGCGGTTCCAAAATCACAGCAATATATTAAATTATTGTTGCGGTTGTCTCCCAAAACCACAACCATAAGTGCAGGTAAAAAAATTAGGGAAATTCTCTCTGGTAGCCCTTAACTATTTATTTTTCTCTTTGGTATCTTTTCTTATGGGTTAATGTCCCTGGTAGCCCTAAATTAATTAAAATGTTAGTGAAATAGGATTATTTAATGAAAAACGTTTAGTTAGTGTTAAAAAACATTAGTTAGTGTTAAAAAACTTAGTTAGTGAGTTAACCTAACCCTAAACTCTAAACTAACCCTCTCCCCCACCCCTTCCCCCACCCTCCCAGCCCCCCCTCCCACCACCCCTTCCCCCACCCTCCCAGTAGCCCCTCTCCCCTAGCAGGGCCCCCTTCCCACCACCGCCCGGTAGCCCCTCCCCCAAGCCCCACTCGGCCCCTACCCCTCCCCACCCCTCAGCACCCGCGTCGTTTTCCCCCCCCCCACCCTCGCCGATTTTCGCACCTCCCCTCCCCACCCCCAGTCGATTTTCGCACCCTCCCCCCAACCCGGTCGATTTCGCGTGAGCTTGGACGCTCTTCGATTTTCAAACCCTCCTCCCCCAACACCCCCGCTCGACCGGAAATTCGGGGGTGGGGGGGGATGTGCAAAATCGGCGGGGAGGGGGGGGGGAGAGGGAAAACAACGGGTGCTTGGGGTGGAGGAGGCAAGGGAGGGGGAGGGGCTGCGCGGGGCTTGGGGGGGGGCCGGAAGGCGGTGGCGGGAAGGGGGATTCTTGGGAGGGTGGGGGAAGGGGTGGTGGGGGGGGGTCACCGGGAGGGTGGGGGAAGGGTGGGGGAGAGGGTTAGTTTAGAGTTTAGGGTTAGGTTAACTCACTAACTAACTTTTTTAATACTAACTAACGTTTTTTTAACACTAACTAAACGTTTTTCATTTAATAATCCTATTTTACTAACATTTTAATTAATTTAGGGCTACCATGGACATTAACCCATAAGAAAAGCTACCACAGAGAAAAATAAATAGTTAAGGGCTACCAGAGAGAATAAAAATTTAAAATTTAATTTTCAGATTGAATTAGCATTGGAGTTCAATTACAACCCAAAATAACTAAAATAAACCATGTAAAGCAAATTGATTTCATATATTCAATAGAAATGAATCAATGATATTATTACAAATTCTAAATATAAAAAATATATAATATAAAAATCCAAAAAATAAGAATATCAAAAGAAAAAATAGAAAAACAAAACTGATCAACTGCGCATTAGAAAAAAAATAAGAATGAAATATACAAATAAATAACCAGAATGAAATCCTATTTACACCAAAAATAAAAATAAAACTAAAAAAAACTCGTAAACGATGGTAGGAGAGAACAAAACTCGTAAACTCGTAAACAAAACCCTAAACTCGTAAATATAACTTAGGAAATTGAAACAGTAAGGTAGCAAAGAAAAAAAACCCTAGCCTCCTCCCCTCCCTTTCTTTTCTCTCTCAAACTCTCCTACCCTTTCTTCATCAGTTAGGGGCTGCCATGGATGATTTCATCCATGGTAAGCCCCTTTTCCCCTCTTATTTTCAGTTTTTAGTTCATTTTCTAGTTTTGTTGAATAAATTAGTCTCTCTTTATGAGATTTTTTCAAACCCTGTTGTGGGGATTTTAGTCTTCGTTTTGGAGATCTCCATCTCCCCTATGGGAGTTGTGAGTATTGTTTTTTTGTCTTTAGGTATGAGAAATTGTTCTCATTGGTTGAAGTTCGAGACTCAACATGAAGGTATTGGAATATCGTATGCGGTTAACATGGCTCAATCAAGAATGTTCTTCCCAAACTATGTCACAATGATAGACTTCCTCATCAATAGCTGCTTGATTCAGCAAATACAAGGGGGTTGCGCTGTATTGCTCGATCTGGTTCATTGTAGTTTCTTCGAAAACAAATTTGATTTAACATTGTTTGATTGTATCTTGATTTTCTTTAATACGTCTCGTAGATGCTGTTTGGCCTTCAATTAATGAAATTTCTCTTTCAAAAAAAAAACCCCTAAACTCGTAAACCCTTTGTTGTTTCGTCAGCGGCATTCGAACTCCGACGACCCTTCCCTGAATATTCCTTGTTTCGTCAGGGAGGGGAGTGAGAGAGGGTGAAGGAGTTATGGAGGAGGAGGGAAGCAGGTAAACGAGTGAGAGGAGTGAGAGAGGAGGAATGAGAAAATGTACAGGGATTTTGAAGCACCAAGCTCCTAACATATTTTTATTACATACTATCAAAGTAACAAGAGAATATCAATCATATTTTGATAGTTAAAACTAGTTTTTAGACCCGGGTTACACCCCGGGTAATTATATCTTTCATTTATTAAGTTTTACTTTAAAATGATAACATCAAGTGTCACTTGGTTTAGTGGTTAAGACTTTAGTATATATGATTGTGATCACGAGTTCGAATCTTATACAATACATATTTTATTTTTTATTGTGTACATGGATTACATGGAGTTAAACAATATAAGAGAAAGCGCCACGTGGTACCGTTCCTTGATTAGGAACACCTTTTAATATATTAGTATAGATATAGGATATTGTAAACCCAAAACCAGAACCGTTTGACAGAACTTTATGAAGAGCACATACGTAGAGGTGGAGAAGCATCACCATGGACCTTGTTGGAACTCATTCTCATTGAACTGAGAGGCTAACATATTGCACTTCTATTTCTGTGCGGCTATTGCAGTTGGCAATCAGGTTTTTATTAAGAGAACGCCCTCTTTTTGTCGTTGCTACTGTTGCTACTATTGTGGTAAGTTTGTCCAAAAGCTTGTAGTATCCTTAGTTAGATCAATCTTCTTTTTATTAACCTTCCTTGAAGTCGCACCTTTGTTTTTCTTACCTGTTTTTCATTTAAATGAATCAGGGTATCTAGACTGTATTTCCTTATGCTATTGCTGCTTCAGCATCATTGTTTTTCTATTTGCGGCAGAGATACTCTTCTTCATAAGCCTTTACATAATTGCTCAAGTATCGGCGATATGACCAAATAATCACAATATTCATACAACTCGTCCTGGCATATTTTGAATCCAAATAGCAGAATGACTGGCCTCAAACACAAATAGGGTAGAAGAGAATACCAAAACTTAATCACATAAGACTCTTGTGTAAGGCTGCTTGCCCATTCGAACTGTCAAAAAATAAATTAAACTTTGTTTATATTGTAAATATTGTACTGGTTTCTTTTAGTCCTTACCTGAAGTTAAGTATGTATTGAGTACTTAGTATATATTTTCGCTTGGCATTGCTACATTACCAGCTATTTGAGAAACTGACAGAAAATCCCAACTATGACTCAGTTAGTTGTTGTTGTTGTACAACAACATCAACAATTTTTTTTTTTAAAAATTATGTCAAGTGCTCCGGTTTTTTAGTAAAAAACCGGAGCACTTGATTCACAAGTGCTCCGGTTTTCTCTTATTAACCACTTGATAAACACTCAAGTGCTTGTATGGCGTCTGCTACAGGTTAAATACGGAGCACTTGTACGGTTTTTAACCGGAGCACTTGATGTTTTTTCCACTAGTGAAGGTGAACAAGTGAGAGGAGTGAGAGAGGAGGAATGAGTGAGAGTTGAGATTATGAGTGGTTAACAGATGAGTGGAGTGAAATATGAATAAAACGAGGCCCAACGCCCAACAATATTAAGGATAGAAAAACCCTAATGAACCTATTGCTGCGGTTTTTAGGAGAAACCGCAGCAATAGATTAAAATATTAAAAAAATTAATCTATTGTTGTGGTTTCTCTTAAAAACCGCAGCAATAGACTGTTTTACACGCTTTATTTTTCCTCACGCAACTTGTTGTTGCGTATGGGTAAAACCACAGCAATTCAATAGCAGTATAATAATTTTCTACTAGTGAAAAACATAGTCAAGTGGGATCTTGTTAAATTAGTCTTAATGCGAAGATTCCAAATATCAACTTTTTATAATTTTTACTTGTACACTATTAGAGATATTAAATATAGAAAGAAGTTTGTTGGAATACATGAAAAAACAAATGTTGCATGTATTGTGAAACACAGGTAGTATATTGCAATTGAAAAAGACGGAGAAAATATACATCTCATGAATTATTGGGCGGCCCAAAATCATACTACCTCCGTCCCAGAATAGTCTGAACAATTTCCTTTTATGTTTGTCCCAAATTAGTTTGAACACTTCTATTTTTGGCATGGTCCCACCATTAATATATTATTTCTTTTACACATATTTGGCCCACACTCTACCTTTTATCAATAAAAAGTTACCCAACTTTCTCTCTCCTCTAATAAAAAATACCCCACCAACTTCTATCACATCTACTTTTTAAATAAAATAACATTTGATAATCACACTACAACTTATCACCTTAAACTACGTGTCCCAACAAGTGTTCGGATCTTTTTGGGACGGAGGGAGTATTTCCTTTGTTTTTCCCCGTGTATTGCCCTAGTTGCTCTTTTAAAGCCAAATTTTAATAACTTTAGCCATATATTCATAATAATATATAGGGAAAAAACTCTATTAGGTAAAGCTTGTTACATTCATTGTAACATGTAATTTTCAAAATAAATAACTTTTAATAATTTTTATCAATACATAATTCAAGATAATAATAGTCAGGAATTATATTTTGAGGACTGTGAAAAAGGAAATGAGGCATATAATTGCAGAAAATATCCTCTCAAATCAGATGATGCATATTTTTCAGCACGTGATAATAATTCCACAAAAGTTAATAGGATACTGAGATGCAAGGGTAGCGCGATGCATGTGCAACATAGGCGACTGCACAGGGCTCCCAAAAATTTAAGGCGAGTTCTGCTCTGATAGTATTAATAGTTATTGGCTTGTCGTAAGAAACATTTTTCATTGTTGGCGTTTGACTCATTTATCATATATGCATAGTTTTTATTGTAGAAATACGACGTTAATGTGTGCATATATACTTTTTTATAATATCAAAATAAAATTGGAACATATCTGCACTTTTTTTTGGAAAGAAAACATAATTGTACTTTTAATCTATTAATAAAGGACCCAATATTATCTTCATTTCACATAATCTCCTTGATAATTGAACCGCCCCTACTGAGATGCCCCCTTATGTCTCAACTCTCCACCATGGCCTTAATTTTCTTTTCATAAAGCCTTCCACCGACGCATTGATCATTGAGGCAAGCCTCCTTATTTGTAATTACCCCCAATTTCCTAGTTTTACACAACTAAGCTATTACAAAAAAAACATAATCCATGGCTCTCTCCTTGATCCCTCTTGTGTTTCTCTCGCTCTTCCCAACCTTAGCACTCTCTACAACCTACCTCCCAAACTACCAACAACAAGGTAATAACCTCGGTCCAAAATCCCTCCATCTTACAGTTTACCTACATGAAACCATCAACAAAACTGCCTATTTTATAGTTAAAGGTGTCGAGGATCCAAAACGAGTAAACAAAATTATGTCAGACCCTTTTGGCTCATTATTCGCCTACAATGACCCCATCACTGAGACCGCTGACCCCTCCTCTAAGCTCTTAGGCTACATGGAGGGGTCCTCGGTCACGACGAGCTTTGATGGGGAACGAGTTACTTGCATTTGTAGGACTATTTTGAACCTAAAAGGGTACAAAGGTGAGCTCCTTAATGTAGGGAGTGCTCACTTTGTTGAGGTTTCGGAACTTCCTCTTGTAGGTGGTACAGGGGATTTCAGGTTTGTTCAGGGTTACTTGACTTCATCTGTGGTTCAGCGTAGTGGTCCTACTACTAGTTACAAGGTTGAGTTTCATTTGTATTGGCCTCCTTATGCTGTTCTAGCCCATTAATTAATGCAGATAATATCCTCGTCATTTTAATCTTAAATAAGGGAGAGTGCACGATTATATATTACTATATATTAGTGTGTGTACCATGGTTATATATAATTCAACCTTTTTTTTTTTTACAAGGTTTTTTCGCTTATTCGATCACGAGCGATTTAAATTTGGTCAACACTTGACTTTTGTTCGAGATTGGCTTAAACTTATAGTCCTACAGTCTTATAGTCATAGACTATAGTAGTATGCATTTTACTAAAATAAATGGGTGACGAGTAATACTATACAAACAACAACATGCTTATGTGAATCCCAAAGTATTAGCAAAAGCTTAGTAATATGAATATAATTTTGATTATGAATTTGAAAATGAATCTAGAAAAGATAAAAGATTAGGATTTTGAAAAGAATACTCAATTTATTTTTTGGTGTTTAGAGAGCCACAAGGACAAGTGATGAGAATCGATCCTAGGATCTCCGGCAACCGGAAAGGAAGCTCTAACCAACTAAGTTATTCCTCACTCTCGAAATACTCAATTTATTAATTTGGAACTTGTTCGTTGGACTCAAATCAATTCAGCTCGAGTTTGAGTTTGATTGAACCGAAACAAACTAATCAAATTCAAACTCAACTCGGACTTGCACAATTATTAGATTAGACGACTACCATATGCATGCATTCAAGACTGATCAAGGGTGTGTTCTCTTCACATTAAAATAATGTATATGATAAATTCAAATAATACAATATCAGACAGAATCTGTTGAACCAAACTGAGATCTATTAAAGTTTGAGACTTTGATATACACCAAAGCTAAATAAATTTTTTTCTTTTGAGGATTTTCTTTTACTTATGAATAGTGCCCAAATTAAAAATGGGAAATTTATTACGGGACGAAGGATGTACATTGTAAGGTATGCTTTAGGATAATACAAACCCTCTACTTCTAGACTGTAGTAGCTTGCCTTTCTTTGCTTTCAGATTTGGAGTGTTCAAAACTAACTTTATAAGTTATAACCCTATGCTGAAAGTCTGAAATCTTCAATTTGAAATGTTGATCAAAGAAAATGCAGCTTCAAATGCATTTGACAGCGTTTATATAGGTTGTGATTTGATCGCAAATGACCCTATAAATACACTTACCTTCCGTAAAAATTATTTTGTATTATGTAGTAGATTATTGAATTTCGTTCGGAAAGGAAACAACTTTTAGTTGTATGAAATTTAACTTTTGATATTCATATTATGACGTCGTTTTTTTTTTTACTCTTTGAGGCCTCCTAATTTACTATAGCACAGGGCCCCTAAATTGTACGAGACGGCCCTGTTTATAACCCTATGCTGAAAGTCTGAAATCTTCAATTTGAAATGTTGATCAAAGAAAATGCAGCTTCAAATGCATTTGACAGCGTTTATATTTAGGTTGTGATTTGATCGCAAATGACCCTATAAATACACTTACCTTCCGTAAAAATTATTAAGCAATTTGGTTGTAACAACTAACAAGTCTTCAAAAATTTCCTCTATATGCCATTTTGTGGAAGTTATTTTCAACATTGTAGATCGACATTTGAGGTTTGAACTTGGATTTCCTCGTTAGTTTATGAATTGTATAGTTAACTCCTTTAGGGATTGTTTGGTTCAAGGTATGGAATGGAAAGGGAATGGAAACAAATAGAGGAGAGGAATGATAACAAAAATGGTTAGCTTTATTAGGTGTTTGGTTCAAGCCATGGAATGGAAATGAAATGGTAACCAGGGCCGGCCCTGAGCCTAGGCGAGGAGTGCGGCCGCCTAGGGCCCAAGGCCGGGAAGGGGCCCAAGGCCACCGTGATAGACTGATCTCTATTATATAAGTGAAGGGGGGGCATGGTATCCCCATATTAAATAACTATATTACCCTTACTTTTTTAATTACATCAATTTTATAAATTTTAAAATTAATAATGGGTAATCAATCAATCCCAATATTTGCCATTTTTAAAAACTACAATTAGAATAACTTAAAATTTTAGGTTAAAAAAAAGGAAAGACTAAAAAAGTTTACAAAAAAAAAACAAAGATAACAAATTCATTTAAGAATATCAAAATCTTCTATCAAAAGGAAAAATTACAAAAAGAAAAAATCAGCAATATACTTCCACAACATTATAGTCATGTAAAGAAATGATCATTTTAATGGATTTATATAATTTCAATTTGTGTAAGTCAATTACATAGTGGATAATAAGGTCAGATCAAGAACTGATCTAAACTTATTTTTGCTGAAAATAACTTCTAATAAGTTGAACAAAACAGAGTTTTTATTGAAAAAACTGTCAACTTAAACTATTATAATGAGTTGTCGCTGCATGTATTGCGCGCATGTAAAACTAGTTACTCGACATGCATTACTAAATATCACAATGAAGAAATTGTCGTCGCACACATCGCATGCTTAGAAAGCTAGTAGAGTAATAGTTAGGCATAGCAAGAAGAAAAAAATTAAATTTTAGCTGTTCACCTCCTTTTTTTTAATGAAAAGTTGATCACTTAATCACCTCCTTAATCATCGGTAATAGAGAATCAGTATGGCAATAAAGTAGCATTCAAGTATGCTTCTGCCTTCCCCAAAATACAATTTCCAAGTTTTACTTTTCAATATCAATTTATTATGCCGACCTAAAAAAATAAACAATGCTAGGGGTGTAAGAGCATCATTATTGGTGAATGAAAAAAAAGATCATTCCACTCTCTTTCTAACTTTCTCTCTCTAAAAAATTACATCCCACAATCTTTTCCCACTTTCTTCTTAATGGTGAACCAAAAAAAAGATCATCCCAACTACTTTTTCCTCTCTCTCTTACTTTTTGACCCTACTCAACTACTTTTTCTCTCTCATCATCCAACCACCATTATACAATATTTTTATTATTTAATTTTTAATGACATGAAATATTCATTATTAATTGCTATTTTATTACTAATTAATTAAATTAAAAAGTTTAAAATTATAATTATCATTTTAATAATTAATTTATCTATATAATTAGCTTTTATTAATTACCTAGCCTACGTAATTAGCGTTTTTATTAATTAATTGAGATAAATTAGAACAAGTAGAAGAAATTAGTGAAAATGGAGAAAATTATATATGTCCAAAATATAGCAAAATGGGTCTCTATTTATAGAGCTCGAAAAAATAGAGCCGTTGGTATTTTTTTTATATTTTTTTTATTTGTATTTTTTAAAATATAACCATTGCAAAATATACAATGGTTATATTTTTCATGACCAATAGGAGCAGGCCACGTGGAAAGGCATGACATTTGTCACGCTGCTACTGCCTAACATTCCTGCGCGTGTCAGCTGCTTGTGTCAGTCCAGCTGAATTTTTTTTGGCTTTTCGCCAGCCAAAACGATGTGTTTTGGCTGGAGCTCTTCTCACGTCCAGCCAAAACGCGTCGTTTTGACTGTTGGAGAGGCAAAAAAATTTAAAACTTCGGATCGGGCGAAGGTCCCCACTCCCACGCCCGATCATCAATTCAATCGTCCCATACAAAATTTTTTTGCCAATCAACCCACAATCTTTGTTTCACTCACCATTAAGGGGTTTTTTAAGATTATGTACGATCTTTTTTTATTTTCACCATTAAGGATGCCCTAAGTGGATCAGCGAAAGTCCGTAGTCCAAATCCACCCAGTCCAAACTTATCGGACTGGATTGGACTGAAAAATATTTGGATTGGACTCGGACTCAAATTTTCGAGTCCAAATATTTTCGGACTGGATTTGGACTTACCCCTTTGGAGTCCAATAAGTCCAATCCAGTCCAAAAAATATTTTAGCATATAATATATATGTACATATAATGTATATTTGAAAAAAATTCTTTAACATTTTTGCTGAAATTTTAAACTTTTTAACATTCCCGCTCTAAATTCTTTTACCTATCTCCAGAATTTTCACTTACTCCCCCAAAAGTCCAAAGTGAGAACTGAAAAAGAAAAAGGCAAAAGTTATTTTAACTTTTTTGGTGCCTTTTATGTTTTGCATTTTTATAAGACTTTAAAGATCTGTGTAACTTACTTTGTGCAATGGATGTAACGAGTCTAATTCTTCAAATTTCAATGATTTAATCATGAGAAAACATTATGAACCTAAATCGAAAAAAAAAAATATTATACAATAATCGGACTGGACTTGATTGGATTTGGACTCAACAAAATTTTTTCGGACTGGACTTGAAAAAAGTTTGGATCAGATTTGGACTCAATTTCTCGAGTCCAAGAAACTTTGGACTGGATTTGGATTTGGCAAAGTCCAATCCAGTCCAATCCATTTACACTCCTAAACAATGCAATGGAAGGAATATATCAATTACCATCATTCATCAATGTAGTTGAAAACTAAAGTAAAGTATAATCTATATATTGAAGCATCCCTCAAAGAAAAAAAAAATCAATTGAAGAGTTTCTCTCTTGAAACCTGGTTATTGTTTCATATGAATTTTCATCGTCGGTAGGTTGCGCCGACTTCAGTTTCATGGTGGCTAAGCTCTCTAACATCTCTTCTTTGTGAATTTCCCAAGTGTTTCACTTCTCTGTCCTTTTTCTTATTAAATTATAGTATATACTGAAAGTGTAACACACTTTATACTATATAGCAGGACTCTAGGAGCATATTATATTATAGTGTTGACCTGATGGGCAATTGTTTTTGCTAGATTAGTATGCTTTGCAATTGTTTCTTTAGTCTGTGCTTGTAGCTTTGGAATGGTTTAATTAGAAAATAACATATTCTTGAACTAGTTTATATTTATAAGATGCCCTATATTTACTTGTCATTGGGATTTTTTTCATTTTCACTCGAGAAATTAACTTGTAGAACTAGTAAATGAATGTATATGATTTTGAACTATATTAGTCCACGAGTGAATTTTTAAGTTTGTGTTGTGTGAGATGTTGCCTAAAAGCATCTATATGAAAGTCGAC
Organism: Beta corolliflora; assembly: GCA_947648045.1. NCBI lineage: Eukaryota > Viridiplantae > Streptophyta > Magnoliopsida > Caryophyllales > Amaranthaceae > Beta > Beta corolliflora. Next base: position 943,364 of record CANSZD010003457.1, on the reverse strand, counting down.
GGGAAAAAAATAGATTAAACCCTTTCAAGTGCTCACAAAATTTACAATAAAAGTTATTGGAAACAAATTAGACATACTAATTTTTAGTATTATTTATCACACTGTCTTTCACTATATATTAAAGATTTTAAGTATGTTTTTTTATAAGGGCCCTTATCTCTAGTTTCGCCTATGGCCCATAAAATGTCAGGACCGGCCCTAATGGTAACCATTACCATCAAATAAAGTATTTTGTTACTTGAGGAGGAGGGAAGGGTAAAAAATTGGGGGAGTCCATTACCACCAAGTAATGGTAATGGATTGATGAGGGATTGAACCAAACAAAAAGAAAGGGAATCGGTAATTAATTCCGTTTCTTGGAGCCCAAAAATCACGAACCACAAGTGCTCTTAGTCTTTTTGATGCAACGTTTATTTTCATCTTCGCTCTACATTTCCTAGCCTCATCTGTGAGTAGTCTTCCACTTCGGGGTTGGATGACATAATGTGGAGAAAATTGAATTAATAGCTCTTGATACTTTTTGTTGCTCATTTATATTGAGTGGAAATAGTTACTCTTGCTTCCATGCTTATCTATTGCTTATAATTCAACTAGGATGTGGGGAAAAAACTAAATTCGGATTTCTCATAGTAGTTGTGTCCTACATTAAACCCGAAAAGTATTTTGAGCATTGGTAGAATTATACACTTGAGCACCCTTTTGGGGAAGGGAATTGAGTTAATCTTGCTTTCTTATTTCAGTTATTTGGTTATTGCATCAGTGAGTACTCACATCTGATTCTCTAGTCTAATTGTCAATGCGTATTGGACTTAGATGGGATTGTTAGTTTCCATCAAAATTAGATGCATATCATGGGAGTGAGTGGAGTCAACTAGTTCATAAAGGATAATATTACATATTTAAGATAAGTTGGTTACATTCCGCAACATAATGTCGCATACAATAACTAGGAGTTGGGAAAATCCTAGCTACATTAGGCATAGCGTTCGCCATTTTGTTGAGAGTACTACAATATTAAATCTTCACCTCTGGGAAATTCCGACACCAGTCCCTGCAAACGGTCAACATATTCGAGTATTTGGTCAGAATTTTCTAATTGAAGAATGAGTTCCACGACATTTTTGGAATCTGAGTATATGATGGCGCTTTAAAACTGGTTTGCCTCCAAATCCTAGAACCCACTTCCTAATGTGAATCTCTTCCCAATCCCACAAACTCATAAGGGAAGTCTTCTGGTTAACAGTGTGTATTTACATGATGCAGATTAGTGGGATTATAAGCCACCAGTAGGGGGGAAGCCCAAGATGATGGAAGTATATTCAACATCAAGGATGAACTGAACCCAGATTACTTCCATAATCAATGACTTGTGCTCCCACTTTTTTTTATCAATAAAGCTTATAAAAAACTCTTAAGAGAATCCAATTCTTGTGAGATTTTCCTGTCGAGTTTAGAATAGGTTTTCAATCCCTAAGCACAGATTCATGCTTGGATTGTTGGTCGTAGGTGTATGTGATGATGCAAAAATGTTTATAAGCCATGCTCAGTTGCTCACCCAAAATAAATCAAGGCAAAAGAATCTCGCAGTACGCATTAGATATATCCCCATAAAGCATGACCCCAAAGAGAGCCTAAATACTTCACTCACATGTCACATCCCATTTAGTAAAAAAACAGAACCTCATGACCACAGGAAATCCTAAAATTTCCCTGCAACCAGCTAACATAGCATGGTAGCACCTACTAATTAAACGTTAAAACCATTATGCCTCTTATGCCTTTCAGACCTCATCTACTGTATTTGTAGATGACCCCATGTATTAAAGGGACAACCCAATGCTATCCAACCACACCAATAATCTATGCAAAGGAAACATCACTACATGACAATGCAAAAACAGAATTGCCAATCTCCTCACTAGCTAGCTAGCAAGAGAAAACTCTTAAGGTAAGCAAATGGTAGGACAGAGCCTAGATTATCACAAGTATTGAGCTTCCTCAAACCAGCAACCTTAACAAAAATAACTCTCACTTGCTTCAGAACCCTAGCAGGCTAGCCTTCCAACAGACTGATTAATGAACCATTTGAACATAATAAGCATTGTTCAAACGAGATCTAGAAAACCAAAGCCTCTTCCTTCTTCAGTAAAATAAAACTTAAACTCTTTTGCAGCCTTTACTTCCCTTTCAGTCTGTTCTATCCTGAACTCCCTCCCAGGTAATTTTTTCCCTTTGAGGTGGAGGTATGGGTTACTTAAGTTTATATTTATCAGCAAGCTGCAATTTTCATTTATATATGACAAAACCACAGGTTTGACCACATGATAACAAAGTGGTAGCCCTGGAGATTGTAAGAGAATTACTTTCATATAGGTACTTTTTAAAGTATGCAATGGACAACAATAAGGGTTAAAAAAGGAGTGGAGACCAGTACTTGAAGAAGTTCATGAAATTTTGTGTAGCTTGAACTAGACATAATCTCATCAAGCATGAGAGTTCTAACATCAAGCGTACAAAAGGTTTATGCTTCATACTTGGTCCTGTATTTATTTTTTTCAAGCTAAGATCATAGTGTTTATGCAATTTGAAGGCATTTTCTTAAATATTTATCAGACAAGGACTGAATGTTTCTGTTCAGTCACATCAAACCACGATATATCATACCATATATGTCTACAGAAAAAGATGAATCAAAGAAGCTAAATGAGTACAGAAACTTAGATCACTGCAACACATCTTTCGTACTTACCATACACAGTTCTGAACTAAGTCCAAGCAGCAGCTCAATTAAATCATAGCTTGAGCTTGAATCCATTGGAGAGAAAATTATCCAAATTTTTCCTGAAGAAATAAAGAAGAGAGTTCAGAATTTGCATTACTAATACTACCAAATATCAATGCTTTGAAGAAAATTACTTTGATTTTTTTAAGACCATATCAGTGCTTACAATTAAGTACAAAATTAGGATTCATGCATATGTTAAGAAATGGAAAAAAAGATTGGAGAAAAAAAGTGAGACACAAGATTAGACATATGTTGCACAATTTAATAAAAGAAAACAAGCAAACAGAATTATAAGATCACTAATAGTAAATCCGTACAAAGGGATCCATACTCTAGATTATATAATCATAAGATTATACTATGAAGGAACATCGAACATATAAAAACCCTCTACTTAGGTGAGACAAGGCAAATGTTGGTAGTGGCCTCTGCTTTCCCATAGTTACAACAACTATTCGAAACAAAACCGCAACATATGAGTATGACGGCAAACAAGAGCAATATCATATCAATATGCATAAAACTAATATATACAACCAAACTAGGATCCAAGACATCATATATGTGAATATAAATTCATGCATTTGGACTCCGCATGCAACTATGCAAGCAACATGTAGCAAAAAAGGTAAGCCAAAAACGTCTCGTTACTTATTTGTGTTCTTCCTTGGCACAGACGGTATGCTACCGCCTCCTGACCTCAGCTTGTCATTCCCCAAGGATACAAGGCTACCTACGAAACTCCCAGTCTCCAAAGCTCCGTCCGGTAGTCCATGAGGTGTAAAAATCTCAACATTTCTCGACTCCAAATTATACCAACCAAACTTGCAAACATCAATCTCTAGCAAAATTCTTTTCCTATCTTTGGAGTAAACAATAGGCTTAATCTGCATACTACTCCGCAAACACTCCTGGCCAATACTATACAATTTAAACCAAGACTCTTTGTTTCCATACTCCTTCATTACCCACAAATCAGTACGTTCCATTATAAAACTCGTAAGATGATTAACCATAGCACACAAACATGTACCCAATTCCGCCAAAAGCATCATCAAATTATCCCCATTTTTATCAAGAAATCTCGAACACTCCATAAACGAAAAACTCTCGTTCTGAAGATCGAAACTCGCAATGTACTTACCTGATGGACCCAATTCTTCTGAGTTCACCACATAATGTAAAGCCTCATTAACAAGAACACCATGGCAATCAGCATAGATGAGATACCATGACATACTTTCAATAGCTTTCCACGAATTTCGGTTCAGACTATAGACACTCGCTTCACTGCAGAAAACATTGTTAGCTGTGAACCCCTGAACCAACCTCAAAACCTTGTAATCATCATTCTTGCTATCGTACCCGAACCCGAACAACTCATACCCGATATTAAAACTAGGGTTACATTCTTAACGGGGAGCTTGTAATGTGATTTGGTTAGCGGATTGAAGAAGAAGATGTCGGTTTTGGAAGGGTCGGCGATCCAAACGACGCCGTTGCAGGAACCAAAGAGGTGAACTTGCAGAGGAGAGAGAGGGTGGTGGAGCTTCGATAAAGAGATGTGGTAATGGTGGATGTCAAGTTCGGCGGAGTAAAGGAAGGGGTAGTAGAGGAGGAGATGACGATCAGAGTCGGAAATTAGGGTTTGATTGAGGTGGAGTTTTTATGAAATTGGGGGTTTTGATCAAGGAATTCCAGGATTTGCAGACGCATTTAAAGCGGAGAAGTGTTTTGACAGGTAATTTTGAGAGAATTATGGAGATTATCTCAATTGGCAGTACCGCCATTGTTGCTGCACTTAGAGAAGCTCAAGCTCTAGGGTTTAGCAGGTCTGGAAAATCAAGTGGAACTGCGTCGAAGCTCCGAACCAATAAAGGTTTTTTTTGGGGTAAAAACTACCTTACTAATTCTTTTAAATTTTAACTACATTCGTTGTTCCAAAAGTTACATTATTGCTACTTTGTACTCGTTTGTCTAAGCCCTTTGTTTTAAATCGAACCGACTTTGTGTGAACCGAATTTGTGTGAACCGAACTAAATTGAACCGAAGCCGAATTGAATCACACAACGCAAACGGAAGTGAGGGAGAAACTACTTGAACTAAAGATGAATTTGTGTGAGGCAACACAGGCGACGAATTTTTTTATTAATTCACTCAAAAAAAAATAGCCTAATTCAGTAATTTCTCGTTTTGCGGGGGCCACTCTTTGTTTCCCTCCAATTTCCTCCAATTAATTCAGTAATTCAGTCCACGTGATTTTTTTTGCTCTGTATAACCTACCTAACAATCAGATTGAAGGCATTCCCCAAATCCCCTCTCAATTGGGTTAGGGTTTATCGATTACGTGATGCGCTGCTGTTGCAATCAGTTGATTGAAGGAGTTCGCTTGCTTGGTTTCTCGTTACTACTACAAATTAGGGTTCATAAAATTGGGGGAATTGGGAATTTTGGGAAAAGTGATTTACTATTTTCTTCAAAAATCCGAACTTTCCTTAGGCTCATTAATAGCTTTAGTGGGTTAATTTAGGTACTTTTAACTGTAGTATGTAGGATGAAATGTCTTCCTCCTTTCAATCTCTTGATCAGAAGTCGAAATACAACTGTGGTATTCCAGCAGCCATTAAGAAGGCTTGGACCAGTGATAATCCAAGAAGGAGATTCTTGACATGCAAGTTTTATGAGCCTGGAACTGAATGGTATGGATGCAATTATTTTGAGTGGCATGATAAAGAGAAACTTCTATGGCATTAGGATGTGATAAGCCAACTGCTCCTAAACAAAAAGCTACCGACCCTTGAAGTTGGTAACTTGAAGACTCAATTGGTTGATGTTTGTGGGCATAGAAATTAGGGTAGTTTAACTTGGGTAGGATTAATGGCAATAAAGATGAAGGTGAATAGTGAATAGTGAAAAGAAAACGGGAAATTTGGAGCATTTGGGATGAATTAAAACTCGGTAAATAAAAAGTGTGCCCCCACAAGACGAGAAAATTAGACGACAACCATTAAAAGGTAGCAATATTCTAACTTTTTTTTGAAACACCAAATGTAGTTACATTAAAAAAATAAAAAGGTAGTAATTCCGAACTTGCTAAAGGAAAGGTAGTTTTTACCAAAAAGACCCCCAAGTTAATGATGGATAAAATGGAAAAATTTGGGACTTTGTTTTGTTAGACACGTCGTGTTGTATACTTTGATAAATGAGTCAATATGTGTTTGAGTGTTTCTACCTTCTATTAAGATGGTAAAAGTTGACTCGACTCTAACCTAACAGAGGTTGGGGTTGGAGTTTTGAAGTTAAGGATTTTGATATTTTCAACCTTAAAATGATGTGCATTGATCCGGTTAACTCATTTATATTGAAATTCACAAAAAAAAACTGTATTGTTTAATTTAAATTTGGTCAAATACATTAAAGACATCTCTAGGACATATCATAATAATTTTAAAAACCTCTAAACATACTTACATTTTTCGGTTTCTTTCATTAAATGCCCTCGAGTTTTTATGAAATTCACTATATACATTATACTCTCTAATTTTTGGAAATTCACTAAATGCCTTCAACTTCTACACAAATAACACAGCATGCCCTTAATTACTAACAAATGTCAACTCCGTTAGTTATTAACCTCTAACTATCATAATTAACCCCTTAACTAATCTAATTAATCCCTAACTGACCTAATTAACCCTACTTACTTTTAAAAAAACTCTTTTTTTTAATGTCCTCTCTCTCCCCACTTCCTTCTCTTCCCTTATATTTTTATCTAATTAGGCTATTTAAAAAAGTAATAGGGTTAATTATATTTAGTTAGGGGTTAATTAGATTAGTTAAGTGGTTAATTAAATTTGTTAGGGGTTGATGACTAATAGAGTTGACGTTTGTTAGTCATTAAGGATATGCTCATTTAGCTTTTTAATTAATTTTTGAAATGGTTTAACTAGTCATATATTGATCGGGTCAGAGTTGAGTTTTTGAATCCATTTATTAAATGGGTCAAGTTTGGATTATGCGATTTTTAACCCGTTTATTATAAATTCGAACACATACCTAATCCATTCCCGGCCTGTTCTCATCCTTAATTTCTAGCCTACTTCGCCTCTTGCATGAGTCATAACTTATTTTGTTCATCTACATCAATTCTATTTACTTTCATGTCGAATTTCTAAATCATACGAGTACCATACGTCCAAGTGAATATTATACTTTCTACATAAATGTGAGTAAGATACCGAGTATCAATTTTTAGACTTGAAACCGGTGAATACCCGTCGAAATCGGTAACAAAACTAGCACTGTATAGGTCAAAAATTCGAAAATGATTGTAACTTATTCCTTTTCTCGTTCTCAGTGGGTGCTTGTTAGAACCGATTTTGAAATTGGGTACCCAACAAATTCAGATTTAAGACTGGGTACTCGGCGCAATAATTTAGTAAAATCATAAATTATTGAGATTAAGAATAATTTATGATTTTACTCGACCCAAAAATACTATCTTTATGTTTCAAATTCTTCATCATCTACTAGAGATTAAGAATTCAAGTACTCAACAGTTCATCTCATCTCAAAAATATTGGAAAGTGAGAGAATCGGACAGCTAGTCACTTACTACAATCACCACAACAACTTCTAACTCAACCCAATTCACAAACTTTCCTATCGTTGTTTCATACAGACTTTTCACGAGAGAATCTATCAATATGTTGTAGCTAGTCGAGAATCATCTATATAAATATATTAAAAGCGCTCCCCTAAAAGCGTACGTGGCCTTGGTTTTTTTTTTTTTTTGTTTTAAATCATGTCAAAATAAAAAAAAAATAGAAATTGTATATTATAGGTTTTGGCCGTCGAGTTTCAATTTTAAAGTTTTTTAAACTATAACAATAGTAATAATTTATTTTTATATTATTTTATTAAAAATAATAATAAAAAAAAAAATTTTTTTTTTCTAGGATAAGCACGCCTAATAACTAGTTATTTGATTAAATCATGATGTCTGTATTTAAAAAATAATTATAATGTTTATTAAAATCATATTATAATTATCACAATAAATTAAACAGTAAAAAAATCAATGACCTCAAACAAACTAAACTGCCACTGATGATGAGCTGAGCAGGTCAAAGAAGAACACAGGAATTTTGTCTTTATCATCCTAAGTTTGGGGGCTCATGTCCTTAGAACTAAAGACATTATTGAGATAGGGTTTTCCACTTAATTTTCTACTACAGAGCAATTTATCCTGCGTGATCTCTGCTAAAACAAAATTGTGAACCTCCTCAACAGCAATCAAGACATAAGGTATACCAATAACAGGACAAAGCCTAGATCATCACAAGTATTGAGTTCACTCAAACCAGCAACACGAACCAAATTAGCTCTTACTTGGTTCAGAACCATCTGAACATATTAAGCGTTGTTCAAACAAGATTCATTAGAAAATAACACAAAGCTCTTTTCCAGCCTTTACTACTATGAAATCAGTCTACCTACCCTGAACTCGTTCTCCGATTACATTTTTTTCTCCCTTCAAGGCAGGAGCCTAGGAGGTATGGGTTACTCGGAGCTTAGATTCATTAGAAAATTGTATATTTATGTAATAAAAACATGTGTAATGACAAAACCACAGGTACATAACAAAAGAAAGTGTAATGACAAAACCACAGGTTTAATCACATAATAGCAAAGTGGTAGTCCTGGAGATTGTCAAAGTATTATTTTCATACAGGTACCTTTTAATGTATGCAATGGACAACAATAAAAGTTGAAAAGGAGTGGAGATCGGTATTTTAAAGAAGTTCATGAAATATTATGTAAATTAACTAGACATAATCTAATCAAGTATGAGAGTTCCAACATTAAGCTTGCAAGAGGTTTATGCTTCATGCTTGGTCCTGCAATTTTTCAAACTAAGACCATAGTGTTTATCCAATTTGAAGGCATTTTCTTGGAAGATTTATCAAATAAGTAGAGGTTGTTTCGGTTCAGTCGACATCATACTCCGACATCAAAGAAGCTAATGAGTACAAAAAATTTAGATTAGTGCAACACCACTTTCATACTTAACAGAGATAGTAGGTCTGAACTAAGTCCAAGCAGTAGCTCAATCAGGTCATTGATCATAGCTTCAGCTTGAATCCCGTAGAAAGAAAATTATCCGAATTTTTCCTGAACAGATGAAGAAGGGAGAGCTTCAGAATGTGCATTACTAGTACTATAAATAAATATCAATGCTTTCGAAGAAAATCTACTTTCCAGATTTTTTTATAAGATCCTATCAATGACAATTCGATACATAATCAAGAAACATGCATATGTTAAAAAGACGGAGAAAAGGATTGGTAAACAAAAGTGAGACACAAAATTAAACATATTTTGCACAACTTCTGAAAAGAAACAAGACAGTAAGAAAACAGAATTATAAGATCAATATTCAATAATAGTAAACTGGTAGCAAAGGGAGTAGCTTAAAGTAAGATTCAACATATAAAAATCTCTACTTATGGTGAGACAAAGGAAATGTTGGCACTGGCCTCTGCTTTCTCAGAGTTACAACAAACATTGAAACATAACTGCAACAGTGTATGAGAATAACCCCAAACAAGAGAAATACTATAGGCGTCAAACTAAAAAGGTACAACCATACAGCTCAATATGATGAAAGAGCTTTCTACAGCCATCAAAGGGTTTTGTGCAGTGCACTGCATAAATCTAGTAATGTTCTTAAGTCAAACAACTATTGTGACATTATCTTGTAGTTCTTCAAGAATGCCGGGATCATTAGAAGTATCTGATATGGATAGCTTTGATTTGAGCATGTGACACAAGGGTATTGTAAGGTGATTGGAGTGCTGGAGTGAACAATTTTTCCGATGACAAAGCAAAAGAACTAATATCTAATGCCGAAGGTAGTCACAAGCTACTCAAGATCCTTACACTCTTACTCACAAATTTATATTCCCAATTAGGAGCTACATAATTAACATTAGGCAAACAGACACTATGAGTCCATGACTTCCAACCAATTAAAAGCAAATACATACATCCCTTACAAAAAAAATGATACTTCTCCATTCAGAAAATCCTTATTGCTAAGCCCACCAAACACTAACCAACAAGCCACAAAACCAAACACAAGAGCATTTACAATTGAATAATCAGACAACTAGGATGCAAGACACAATATATGTAAAAGATATTTTTCATGCATTTGGACTTCATATGCAACTATGCAAGCAACATATAGCTATAAATGTTTTGTTACTTCTCTGTTTTCTTCCTTGGCATGGACGGTATGCTACCTCCTTCAGACTTCAGCTTGTCATTTCCCAAGGATACAAGGCTACCTACGAAAAACCCGGAAGATATAGGTGCTTGTGGTAGTCCCCTAAACCTATCAAAACTGTGGGTCTCCAAATCATACCAACCAAGCCCCAAAGAATCAACCTCTAACAAAATCCGTTTCCCATCTTTAGAGTAAACAATAACCCTAACCTGTAAATACATATCAAAAGTCTCTGTCTGTGGAATACTAAACAACCTAACCCAAGACTCTTTCTTCCCATATTCTTTCATCACCCACAAATCAGCACGATCCATCGTAAACTCAATTCTATCATCAAGAATCTCCAAGGGGTCGTCAATAGGAAGTAATGTACGATACATAACCAACAAACACAAACAACCACCCAATTCACCCATATCCAAACATCCACCCAACTTATCATCATAATCAGGGCAGTCCATAAGCGAATAAGTCTCGGTCTTAAAATCAAAACCGGCAATAAACTTGCATTGCATTTGCAGTTCCTTAGTAACCACAATATAATGTATAGCCTCATTAACAAAAACACCATGACGAGACACAAACAAAAGATAATATGGCATTCCTTCAACACATTTCCATGAATTGTTCCTCAAACTATAAACTTCAGCTTCACTATTATTATCCTCATCCTCACTATAATAACTGTCCTGGATCATCCTCAAAACCTTATAATCATCGTTTTCCCTGTCGTAACCGAACCCGAAAACCAAAGTCTTATTATTATTATGATTATGGCCGAGGTTTTTACGTGTGAGTTTACGTTGCGATTTTGTTAGAGGATTGAACAAGAAGACATTAGTTTTGGACTTATCGGAGATGCAAACGACGCCGTTACAAGAGCCTATCAAGTCGATTTCACGGTGTTTTAGAGGGTGGTTGAGTTTATAGAGTAAGGGGTGATTATCGTCGAGGTCGATATCAGAGAATAAGAGATTTCTATTGTAGTAGGAGAGGAGGAGGAGATGACGATCAGAGTTGGAAATTAGGGTTTGATTGAGATGAAGTTTGATAAAATTGGGGGATTTGATTAGAAAGTACCATGATTTGCAGACTCGTGTAAAGTTGAGAAGCAATCTTACAGGCAATCGAGAGAGGATTTCACTTATTATCTCAGTTGGGAGAATCGCCATTGTTGCTGCTCTAAACTATGAGAAATGGATGTAAAATGTAATGTTTGTCAGGATTTTTGGTTTTCCACTTTCTCCATTTTTAAACTGTCCGTTAACTGGGAAGGAGGTTAAGACTTGTTTGACGGTTGGATGATTCTACCATGGTATTTAAAAAAAAAAAACCATTGAGACAAATGAATGTGAGCCACTCATTCTTGCTAGTGGAGCCCTCACTTCTTTTCTTTTCGCTTTTCTTTTAATTGTCAAAACTAATTTCTTTTCATTTTGTTTATTTACCAAAATTTATGAAAATATTTTCTGAAAATCGAAAAAATAATTAAATAAAAAATCAAAAAATTCGAAATATTTTTTTCACCGGCCAAACAGTAATTCATGTTGGGAAAAAAAATTTGGAGCCAAATTTTTTTTACCCATTTTCTCTCTCCTCCTTGTTCTTCATGTTCTTAGTGTTCTTCACCAAAAACTCAAAAACACTTCATCTTCCACGATTCTCAACCGAATTTCTCCCAAATCCGACCCATTCTTCCACCTTCTCCCTCAATTTCGACCCTATCTTCCATCTTCTCCCTCCATTTCGACTCATTCTTCACCTCTATTTCACCCCAAACCTTCACCTCCATTGTTGAACTTCACCTCCATGGAAATCGATCTAAACTCTTCACCCGTAGATGAAATGGATGTAACTTTACTTGAATATTTCGCATATAGTAACGAATAAATGATTTTCTATCTTCATTTGTGCGTTTGAGTAAGATTAAACTTGCAATTTATGAAAATTTTCCCAAAAAAAAAACCTAGGGTTTTAGGAAAAATAAAATGACGGTGTTGGTGATTAAACTGCTCTAAATTAATGCATTTTACACTTTTATGCGACAATTTGTGGTTACATTTGAGTAGTTCATATTTTAGTTTAGCTATTAGATGATGCAAAAAAAAATTCAGATTTTTCGAAACCTCCATGGGAGGTTGAGCTGGTTTTTAGTCTAAGGTACTGCAGTGTTTTGGTAATTACTAAAGATATTTTGAACATGACCAAACATAAAGATATTTTGGTAATTACTAAATATATTTTGAACATGACCAAAAACAAAATTAAGATGTGTGTGAGATAATTGCAATAAATAAATGCACTTCACACTTTTATTGGGTTACATTTGCTGAGTAAATCATACTTTAGTTTAGCAATTAGATGAAAAAAATTTGTAGCATTTTCGGAACCTCCATTGTAGTGGAATGTCACTGGTTTTTTGTGCAAGTTACTGCATGATTTAGGTAATTACTAAAGATATTTTGGGCATGACCTAACATAACCACTATATATGTTAGGTAATCACCTAATAGATTAGGTATTACCAAAAAATTTAGGTCAATACCGAACCCATTTTTGGGCATTACCTAAAATAATAATTGTCTTGGACAATGGCCTCAAATCATGTGACTATAACATATATGATGAGGGAATTGTATGGTTAAGATGTGGGTTATTAATAACCTAATCCATTTGGTTTTATGTGGTTTATATGATAAGATTACATCGGGGTAAAACGTTGATTTTTTCCTTTTTATTCTTTTGCTTTAAAATGATTGAATTGAATGACTTTGGTGGTATGAAAGGTTCATCGATAGAATGTTTATGTGAATAGCGGATTGGAATGGTCGAACAATCTCTCAAAAGAATTCTCTCCATTGTAGTGGAATGTCACTGGTTTTTTGTGCAAGTTACTGCAGGATTTAGGTAATTACTAAAGATATTATGGTCATGACCTAACATAGCCACTATATATGTTAGGTAATCACCTAATTAGTTTAGGATATTACCAAAAAATTTAGGTCATTACCTAACCCATTTTAGGGCATTACCTAAAATAATAATTATCTTGGGCAATGGCCTCAAATCATGTGACTATAACATATATAATGAGGAAATTGTATGGTTAAGATGTGGGTTATTGATAACCTAATCCATTTGGTTTTATGTGGTTTATGATAAGATTGAATCGGGGTAAAACGTTGCGTTTTTTCCTTTTTCTTTTGCTTTCAAATGACTGAATTGAATGACTTTGGTGATATGAAAAGTTCATCGATATATTGTTTATGTGAACAGCGGATTGAAATGGTCGAACAATTTCAAAATTTATCGATAAATTGTTTATGTGAACAGCGGATTGAAATGGTCGAACAATTTTAAAATTTATCGATAGATTGTTTATGTGAACAGCGGATTGGAATGGTCGAACAATTTCTCAACAAATCATCTCCATTGTAGTGGAATGTCACTGGTTTTTTGTGCAATTTACTGCAGGATTTAGGTAATTACTAAAGATATTTTATTCATGACCTAACATAACCACTATATATGTTAGGTAATCACCTAATTATATTCGTATATTACAAAAATTTTAGGTTATTACCTAATCCATTTTAGGGCATTACCAAAAATAATAATTGTCTTGAGCAATGGTCTCAAATCATGTGACTATAACATATATGATGAGAAAATTGTATGGTTAAGATGTGGGTTATTGATAACCTAATCCATGAGGTTTTATATGGTTTATATGATGAGGGAATTATGTGGTTAAGATGTTCTCCCAATCACAATTCATTCACATTACTCATCAAAGTAATCCTATAGAGATTGGACAATCATGCCACTGGGTCCATTAGGCCCAATACATCACCAAACCCCATTGACTTGAGTTTTGGGCCCCATTGTAACTCCTTGTACTAAAAGGCCCAAATTTACCCATATCATATGTTTTTAGATAATTACCAAACATATTTTGGGCATTACCAAACCTACTAAGTGAAAGATGTTCTCCCAATCATAATCTTTTCCCATTACTCATAAAAGTAATCCTACGTCGATCGGACGATCATGCCACTGGGTCCATTAGGCCCAATACCTCACCAAACCCCCATTGACTTGAATTTTGGGCCCCCATTGTCCTTTCTTGTATTAAAAAGCCCAAATTAAACCCAGATCATATGCTTTTTGGTACTTACCAAACATGGTTTGAGCATTACCAAACCTACCAAGTGGAGGATGTTCTCCCAATCGGAATCCTTTTCCATTACTCATCAAAGCAATCCTATGGGGATTGGACGATCATGTCATTGGGTCTATTAGGCCCAATACCTCACCAAACCCCATTGACTTGAGTTTTGGGCCCCCATTGTCCCTTCTTGTACTAAAAAGCCCAAATTAACCTCAGATCATATGATTTAGGTACTTACCAAACATAATTTGGGCATTACTAAACCAAATAAGTGGAAGATGTTCTCCCAATCACAATCCATTCCCATTACTCATCAAAGCAATCATATGGGGATTGGACAATCATGCCACTGGGTTCATTATGCCCAATACCTAACCAAACCATATTGACTTCAGTTTTGGGCCCTCATTGTCCTTCCTTGTACAAAGAAGCCCAAATTAACCCCAATCATATGCTTTAAGGTAATACCAAACATGTTATGAAGATTACCAAACTATTAAGTGGATGATGTTCTCCCAATGACAATCATTTATCATTACTCATCAAAGCAATCCTATGAGGATTGGACAATCATGCCACTGGGTTCATTAGGACCAATACCTCACCAAACTCCATTGACTTGAGTTTTGGGCCCCCATTGTCCCTCCTTCTACTAAAAAGCCCAAATTAACCCTAGATTATATGCTTTTAGGTAATTACCAAACATGTTTTGGGTATTTCTAAACCTATCCAATCACAATCCATTCTCATTACTCATCAAAACAATCATATGGGGATTGGACAATTATGCCACTGGGTCCATTAGGACCAATCCATTGACTTGAGTTTTGGCCCCCAACTGTCCATCCTTGTACTAAAAAGCCCAAATTAACCCTAGAACATAGTATGTTTTTAGATAATTACCAAACATGTTTTGGGTATTACTAAACCTATCCAATCACAATCCATTCCCATTACTCATCAAAGCAATCCTATGGTGATTGGACAACCATGCCACTGGGTCCATTAGGCCCAATACCTCACCAAACCCCATTGACTTCAGTTTTGGGCCCCCATTGTCCCTCCTTGTACAAAGATGCCCAAATTAACCTCAATCATATGCTTTAAGGTAATTACCAAACATGTTATGAAGATTACCAAACTATTAAGTGGATGATGTTCTCCCAATGACAATCATTTATCATTACTCATCAAAGCAATCATATGGGGATTGGACAATCATGCCACTGGGTTTATTAGGCCCAATACCCCACCAAACCCCATTGACTTGAGTTTTGGGCCCCCATTGTCCCTCCTTGTACTAAAAAGCCCAAATTAACCCTAGATCATATGTTTTTAGGTAATACCCAAACATGTTTTGGGTATTACTAAACCTATCCAATCACAATCCATTTCCATTACTCATCAAAGCAATCCTATGGGGATTGGACAACCATGCCACTGAGCCCATTAGGCCTAATACCTCACCAAACCCCATTGACTTGAGTTTTGGGCCCCCATTGTCCCTCCTTGCACTAAAAAGCCAAAATTAACCCTAGATCATATGTTTTTAGGTAATTACCAGACATGTTTTGGGTATTACTAAACCTATCCAATCACAATCCATTCCCATTACTCATCAAAGCAATCCTATGGGGATTGGACAACCATGCCACTGGGTCCATTAGGCCCAATACCTCACCAAACCCCATTGACTTCAGTTTTGGGCCCCCATTATCTTTCCTTGTATAAAGAAGCCCAATTTAACCCCAATCATATGCTTTAAGGTAATTACCAAACATGTTATGAAGATTACCAAACTACTAAGTGGATGATGTTCTCCCAATGACAATCATTTATCATTACTCATTAAAGCAATCCTATGGGGATTGGACAATCATGCCACTGGGTCTAGTAGGACCAATACCTCACCAAATCTCATTACCTTGAGTTTTGGGCCCCCATTGTCTCTCCTTGTACTAAAAAGCCCAAATTAACCCCAGATCATATGCTTTTAGGTAATTACCAAACATGTTTTGGGTATTACCAAACCTATCCAATCACAATCCATTCCCATTACTCATCAAAGCAATCCTATTGGGATTGGACAATCATGCCACTGAGTCCATTAGGCCCAATACCTCACCAAACCCCATTGACTTGAGTTTTGGGTCCCCATTGTCCCTCCTTGTACTCAAAAGCCCAAATTAACCCTAGATCATATGTTTTTAGGTAATTACCAAACATGTTTTGGTTATTACTAAACCTATCCAATCACAACCCATTCCCATTACTCATCAAAGCAATCCTATGGGGATTGGACAATCATGCCACTGGGTCCATTAGGCTCAATACCTCACCAAACCCCCATTGGCTTTAGTTTTAGGCCCCCATTTGTTTCTCCTTGTATAAAAAGCCCAAATTAACCCAATGTCATATGCTTTTAGGTAATTACCAAACAAGTTTTGGCCATGACCAAACCTACTAAGACATTCTTATCTCTTACATATTGTGATTTTATAACTCTATTTGGCTTATTTGGATTAACTCATTTATAGTATATTGATTAATTTGTACTTAGGATTGTTGATTTGAATTGTTTATTTTCAATACACTTTTGAATTGGAGGTTTTGAGAATTCTCTTAGTTTCTGCATAGTTTTGGTAATTACCTGAACCCATTTTAGTAATTACCTAAAGTATCGGTTCTGTCATCTTCTTCAACCCTCATCTTCAACCTTTCGATTTTTTCTCTCTCCTCTGAAATTCTTCTTCTACTGTGAAAATGGTCATAAGTACTCCAAAAACGCACAAATCGGTCCCAAATCGACGGTTTTCCAACAGATTACAACAATTAAATTATGTTTTTGTCAAATTCATAATGACCTAGAATCTTGATTTTAAGTTTGTTCCTTTTAAAACTCATATTTTACTTTCCATGATTTTCGGATGTTCATGGTCTACATACGATCATCAATTTTATGTTTGCCAGTTCATCATTTCATGAATTTACAAAGATGAAAGAGAGGAAAGTGAAACAAATTTCACGGAAATTTTTCCCAAAAATTTTCCCCCAAAATCGAAAATTACATTTTCGATTTCACAACTTTTCATCACAAATTCATGATTTTTTCATGAATTCTTACCATTTGATGGAAAGAGAAGGATCCGAGGAAAGAAATCTACTGAAAATTCGAGAAGAATTGAAGATCCATGGAAGATTTGAGGGAAGAAGGGGTAGAGGAGAGGAGAGAGAAAATCTGGGTAAAAAAAAATTCCCCAAAATTTTTTTTTGCCCGAAATTATTTTTCGGATTTTTCGGAATTTTTTCAGATTTTTTTTTTTATTTTCGAAATTATCTAAAATATTTTCAGAAATTAGAATAAATGATTTTGGTATTTTATAAAAACATTTCAAAGCAAAAAAGAAAAGGGAAAAGAAAGCTGAGGTGGGTGGCTCACATTGATTGTGGCTCCACTATTTGCATGGCCTTTTTTTAAAAAAGACCATTGTAGAATTTTCATTGACGGTTCGGTCAAATTGGGTCCTGGATACCGTCAATCATTTAGAGGTATTGTTATAGATGTGATCATGGGCCGAGCTGAACCATCCCTTAAAAAAATTGCCTATTGATCAAGTCAGGGCAGGTCGGGCCAATTTTTTGTGCTCAAAGCCCGTTATTACGGGTCAAAATCGAGCTGGACAGATATTAAGACTAAAAAGTCATTTTCGGCTTGCCCAAAACCCGTCCCGAAGCCAAAAAAATCAGGCCGGGTCGGACCCGAACCAGGCCAAATTTTTTTGCCCAAGCCCGAGAAAAATTCGGGGCAGGCCGAGTTCATTTAATCAGCTCTATATTGTTGTCGTTAATTCAGAAGGAAAAAATATCTTTGGAATATTTCAAAAAAATTCTAAAATCTCTAAAAGAAAATAAGAATAAGTAACAAGTAGAATGTAAATCTATTAAAAAAAGATAAAAGAGTAGAGAGAAGTTGAGTAGTTCAAAAAATATATATATATAAGAGAAGATAAGAAAAGTTTAAAAAGTTCGGAAAAGCTAAGAATAGTTTAGAAAAGATAAGATGAGTGTGGAAAAAATAAATTGGAGATAAATTAATAGGAAAGGAAGAAAGGAATAGAAGAGATTAGAAACGGAAGAAAACTAAAGTACAAAACATTAGGGGTCGTTCATTATCGTTTTCTGTTTCCAGTTTTCAGTGTTTTGAAAACCAAAAATAAAAATATGGAAACCAAAATAAGTAGTTTCTAGTTTTCTGTTTTCTGTTTTCAAAATTGACCTTTTTGGTATAAGTATGACTATTTTTAAGTTTATTATATCCCTTATATCATATGACTTTTATGTTCATAAAACTAAAAACTCGGAACTTAAAGTGAATCCGAACAGGCCCTTAATTTTCCATGTTTCGTTTAAGTTTTCTCTTTTCTCCCAAATTCCTCCAATTTGGGATTTGTAAAGAGGCTTGCCTTCCATTTTCTATCACTTATAATAATATTTTTAAACCAAACATTGGAAACTAAAATCTTTCCTTCCAATTCATTTCATTTCCTGCCAAATCCTTTCTACCAAACAAACTGCTCGAGGTATTGTTCACGTCAACTTATTTCAGAAATTAGAAGTTTAGAAATTTCAAATTATGAAAACATTATAAAAATAATAAACTTCTAGCCTAGTAAACTCCACTGAAAACCCTTACGAATATGAGTACAAGCTATATGATTGCCCTCAACAACATAAACTGCCTATGGATCTATATCACTCAAGGGAAGCAAAATTGCTTGGCAACAGAAGTATCTAGGAAGTTATGGGTACTCCCTGAATCAATAAGGATATGCAAAGGTTTTCCATTAACTGAACCTTTAAGTCTAGGGATGGCTGTGAGGCGGGTCAAGTAGGAGACCCGCCCCATCTCCGCCCAATTGGGGCAGGGATGGGGATGAAAATCGTACCCGCAATGGGTGGTAGAGCGTATGTGGATTTTATGCTATACCCGCTGTAGACACATAATCGTGTCTCCCCATTTAGCACCCTATGATGACCAATACACTGCTCCAATTGGTCCGGATCGAGGAAAGAATAAAGAACGAGTCTAAAATAAAATATTTTAAGGCCAAATCCATTTTCTAACTCGTTTTATTAACTCATTTTCGAAAACCCTTTTTATAACTAGTTTTACTAAGCCCACTTCCTAAAACGTTTTAAAATAACTTTTTAAAGGCCCATCTTTGAAAACCTTTTAAAAAATAGTTTTTATGAAAGCCCAATTTATAAAACCCCTTTTTCTTGCCCAATTTAATAAAACCCCTTTTCTAACCCAATTTAATTAATAGAATTAATTAATTATATTGATTAGTTTTATTAATAAAAATATCTTTTATAAAAATAATCTTTTCCCAAAGTGTTTTTTTTCTTTTATCTAACTATTTTCTAAAATTTTCTTCAATAAAAATAATCTTTTTTCCAAAGTGTTTTTAAATATCTTTTACTAACTCTTTTCTAAAATCTTTTCTGATAAAAATCTTTTAGAAATCTTTTATCTTTCAAAAAACCTATTGCTTCCCAACTACCTATACATAGGCCATGTTTGGTAAATGGCTTTTTCATTGGCTTTTGGCTTTTTAATTTGGTCAAACAGCCAAAAAAAGTGTTTGGTTATTGGCTTTTTGGTTGGTGAAAAGGCTGCTTTGCTTTTGGCAAAAATGAAAAAGCTGGAGCGAGCTTTTTGATTGGCTTTTGGCTTGTTGACCCACAAACTCTCTAATAAACAATGAACACAACAACTAATTTTACCAAACGCTTTTGCAAACAAATTGAACAACCAACTTAAAAAGCCAATACATACAAACAAAACTTCCAAAACAGGTCAAACAATGCCAACTAAACTAAAAAGCCAACAAACATCGCTAAACAACCCCATATAACTCACATAATCTCCTACACCTATCACCGATTCATCATCTCATCACCGACTCACCTCACAAATTCCCTAAGCCTATTACTTAAATTCATCACCACCTGATCTCTCGATCTACCTTGCGCCACATCATCCTAGCCCCATCAAACAATTCACATCACCTGATCACCCACATTCATTTACATACCTGCACATCATCACCCATTCAATTTATCAACACCACTCATCATTCAACACCATATCATCCATCCTACTGCCACATATTGTATCTTAATTCTTCCTAATACAAAGTCAACACATTATTTTTTTTTTTTTTTTTTGTTCAGGAAAGATAATTGGTCGAAGAGCCAAACCCTTAAAGCTACTAGCTACAGTAATGACTTCCAAATTAGGCGGGTGGGAGGATTTATACCCACAAAGAAAACATTTTTATACAAACTCCCCAAATGGGGAGTGATGAGAAGTCGAACACCCGACTTGCGGTTGGGAGGTGGGAGCACCAATGGTTGGTGCTCCCACGAGGACCTCTACAAAGTCAACACATTATTAACTACACCATATCTAATACTTGCGCCTAATATACATAAGCCTTCAGCACCCTTCGCCACAAGAAGCAAATCAATCGACGACATATTACGGAAATTAATAACAATATACCGCAACATATAACGCATACCTATTACAAAACACAAATCTTTTTAACCACTCGTTCAATAATTCAATCCAAAGATCCGTACAAATCAACGACTCCGGACGGTGGTATAATTTCAGAGGGTCAACTAAATTAATTACTTTTATTTTATTTCTTTATTTATTTTTATTATTTTCTTGAAGTTACTAACATTCTATTAATGATGTAGATTGTTACTCGTCCCTGCGCTGTAAGTATTGTATATATTATACTAACTCCCTACAATATTTTCTTTTCTTATTTTTATTTCTTTTTATTAATATATTTTTTATGCCTGATTGCAATATTTATCACTTTGTATTTATTGCTAAACAATACCTAAAGAACTGTTCTAATTAATTCAGATAATTTGGACAACCTGCTAGGAACCCATTAATATTAATTGTCTAATAACATACCACTAAAAATTAGTCTTTTATGTGTTTCCTGAACCTACCTAGACTAAATATTTTTAGGGTGTATTAAAACGTTATATGATTGTTCTTTTGCATAAAATCTGCTGTGAATCGTTATTTAGTAGAGGCCAGCAATGGGCAATATAGTTCCTGACTATATTGTACCTTCACCCCCGAACTCACTTTTTGGTTCCTTACCATCTATGGAGTCATGACGGGGAAATCTACATTGGATAAGTCCCTAAGATGTCCCTTCCATTTCAATATCCAATTAGGTTTACCATTCTTCCTTTAAAGAATTGTTGGCGACTTCAAAATGTATTTTTAATAAAAACTTAACAAGGGGGTAGTCAAATAAACGCGCTCACACCGCGTGTAGGCACTAGTGGAAAAAAACACAAGGACTGCGGTGCAAGGGCTGCGGTTAGCTAAAAACCGCAGCCCTTTAGTGAAGGGATGCGGTCAATATTAAAACCGCAGCCCCTTAGTTCTTCACTTACACGCCAAAATTTCCCGCAAACTATTGTACACACACCAAAACCCTAACTTTTCCCCCTCTCTCTCCCGAGTCCCCCATTTTTCCCTCTCTCACCTCATCAAACCCCCATCCTTCTCTCTCTTTGCAACTCTCCTGACGGCTCTGCTTCCGTTCGCTCACCGGAGAATTAACCGATGAATCACCATCTTCGTCCCCAGAAATCGAAGGACCGGTCGTGTTCTGTCGTCCCCAAAAATCGAAGGATGTTCGTCACCATCTTCATCCCTGCTCGTGTTCTGTCGTACGCCGGTGTTCCTGAAGCACCAGAGGTGAGATGTTGTTTGTTATTTGTTGGTTGTTGGTTGTTATTTGTTGGTGTTGGTTGTTGTTTGTTGTTGTTTGAATGTGTAACTCTCACTCTTCTACCATTTTGTTGATTAATTCTCACCCTTTTTTATCCTCGAAAATCCCAAAATACTGCAATTTTAGGTGACCCTTAAAAATTTGTTCTTTCTTTTTCTTTCACTATAATTTGTACTTTTTTTTTCATTGAACTGTTTAAAATTGATTAAAATGGGTTTTCTTTTGTGCTGATTGATCAGGTCAACTAATTAGAAAATAAGCTCGATGAATTCGTCAATGGCGCAGCCTCCTATTTTATCGGTTGCTTTGCCTTCTGAGACTGGTCGTGTTCGCAGCATTCAGTCTCATATTGTTCAGGTAATGAAGATTTTGCCAAATAATATAATCTGGATTATGCTCAAGTTGTTGAAAATTCAATTATTTTGATGGGTAATTGAATAAGTGATTATATTAACCAATTAGTGAAATTCCAATTATTTTGGTGGGTAAGGGTAATCTATGACATAATGATAGTTATACTATCTATATGTATGATGAATTGGTGATTGCTTTAGTAATGGGATTTTGTAATGCGATTCCGGCTAGCTTAGTTGGTAAAGTCTTAGGAGGTGCGAAATGAATCCTTTGGGCATCACAACCCTTTGATTATATCAACCAAAAAGAAGTTAATTGTTGTTTGTGTTGATGTGAATCATGTGATTTTGTGCTCCCTTGGATTCAGGGTTATGTAGGCAATACATCGGCTGTGTTTCCGCTTCAACTTCTTGGATATTATGTAGACCCGATTAATTCTGTAAAAATTTTCAAATCACACAGGCAAGCTGGTTTAATCACACAGGCAAGCATATGAGTGGTGCTGTATGCAAATGAGTCATCATACTTCCTTGAGTTACACTGTATTTAGAAGTATATGTTTATTATATGCTTGTGGCACTTCCTAGAGGTAGGTCTCTCTTTGTGGAGTGTCTTGAAAATCTAAGTTGCTTTTTTTGGTTTTGCAGGGTACATTGGTTCAGTTTCCTTTTTGAATAATGTCTTGGAAGTTGTTACTAAACTACGATCCGTGAATCCTGGGCTTCTCTATGGTAACAATCTCACTTTCTCTCTTTTAAATAATGATATAGGTAGTTCTTTTGCTTCGATAGTGATATGGTTTTCTGATGCTCTTCTTTAAAGATTTTTGTTCATTTAGGACTTATTTCTTGTTGACCTTACTAGGTGTATTAGCAAGTTCGTGCTAGAAGTATGCTTGTCTTTTAAAATTCAAATCATCTAGCTACAAGGAATATCAATGAGACTGCGAAACGGTGTAGATTGAAATGCAGAAAGTTAGGGCCATGGGGACTAATATGTTGTATATGCTCTTATATTGACTGTATTATCCCATCGTAGATATGTAAATTGGGAAGTGCAAACTAGACTTGAGATGAAAATTATGAACTGCATTAGTCGGCACAGAAGGTTACATATCCTCATGGATTAAACATTAAGGAGCCAATGCCACTGGATATATTTCACAATACGATAGCATTTAACATCTCTCTCTTGTTGTGTTGGGGAATTTTTCTGACTTTTACTTTCATTTCTTCAACTTGCACCATAGAGATCAGCTTATAGTGCTGTATATACTTGAATATCAAATTATTAGGAACTTTTTTGTATTATAAGGAGTATATCTTAATACTTGTTATGGAAAATCTAGCATTTAACATCTCTCTCTTGTTGTACTTCCGGTATCTGCACATGTTTATGGCCATCGTAGTATTTGTGATTTATGATGTATCTTAAGGGTTTTGTTGCATTATCAAATAATCATGCATAACCTGTAGTAGTTTAGATAGCCAAATGATAAACTACGCTGAAGTGACTAGTGCATTTATATACATACACCGTGCATCTTGGAAGTAGAAAAGCAGTTGTGCATATGGATGACCACATTTTGGTTTTCCTTTATGCTGTATTGATGATTCCGAATGGTCGTAGCCAGAAGTTCTATGATCAACCACCAACTCCATAAATTACTGCTTAGCTTAGCTAATGGAGAGATTTACCAGTTATCTCGCCTATTTTAATATGTGGTTTTTCTGCCTTCATAAGTGCCACTTTTGCCGTCTTGTTTTCATGACTAGTGTGACCTTGGTGGTTTTTGATCTTTTGTTTATGGTTTTATGAGTAATTTAGGGATGGGCCAAAATATTTTTATCACACAACTATGCTTGAAGCTCTACTCGCCCCCTGCCGCACTCCCCTCCCCCGCCCAGCCTCCCGCCCCTGCCAACCCTCCCTCCCTGCACACCCCCCTGCCAACCCTCCCCGCACATCCCCGCCCAGTCCCCCCCGGCCCCGCACACCCCTTCCCGCCCCTGCCATCCCCCCTGCGGACCCCCTGCCCGGCCCCTAGTCTTGAATATGCTCATGTGTGCTCTTATAAGTTCTGATAATGGCTACTCAAGTTTAATTGATAACTAATACAAGGATGACTCTAATTTATGATTAATACAAGTTCAGATCAGTGGATTTTAAAGTGATAGATACCTACAATTGGCCTTGTTTTAGTCAAATGGTTGTCTGGAAATATGCTGAGTACTTTTTGCTGTATTCTAATTTTCCTTCTTTTGTTTATTCTTTGTACGTTCCTTTATTCTTGGCTACTATAACAAAAGGTAAGTAGCAGAACTGCTGGAAATTTGTGACATTATGACATGAATATAATTGGTGTGGTATTTAATTACTTATGCTAGTGTTTACTTGTATCTCGACATGGAATCTGCATTTCATACTCAAGATCATTGATAGACTTTTGGCTCTTGGTAGTTGGGCAAGTGACTAGGAAGCTGCTCTTCTACGCCTTGGACTTGTAAGTCACTCGTTTAGTTTGGATCTGGATTTATAAGAATCATATCTATCTGTCCTCTTATCCTCTTTTACTGGATGGACCTCCATCTAGGTGTCACCTTGATGATGTTGTGATGTGATGGACAGGATGAATCCATTTCTTCAACTCGTGACTGTGATATTCAACAACAATTGCTCTTTCATATCTATGCATATGCTGTTTGTTTTTATGCTACTGCTGTCCTTTGTAGTTTTGAAGTTAATTTGCTTAACAGAATTTCTTAATTTCTTCGGGAATGTGATTATCTAAGAGTTATAGATTCGCCTCGCCTTCAAGTTTCTACTGTGGTTGACACAAAAACAGGATAAATTATATCAAGCACTTGCAGGGATTCTTAGACTAATCTGTAACATTCTCTATATTTGTGTAAAAAACATAATTTGTAATGAAAAATGATACTTATATATATATGTATATATGTATATATATATATATATATGTATCTATATATATATATATATATGTATATGTATATATGTATATATATATATATATATATATATAACTGTTTGGGAACATTTAGGACAAAAAAATGAAAAAAAAAAAAAAATTTTATTTTTTTTTGGGTCACAAGGGCTGCGGTCCGGGCAAAAACCGCAGCCCTTAACGCGCTAAGGGCTACGGTTAAGGGCCAAAACCGCAGCCCTTAACCCACCAAGGGCTGCGGTTTTTGCCCAGACCGCAGCCCTTAACGCGCTAAGGGCTGCGGTTAAAAACCGCAGTCCTTCCTAAAAGCCAAGGGCTGCTAGTCCAATGGCTGCGGTAAAAAAACGCAGCCCTTGGGCCCCTTTTGACCGCAGCCCTTGGGCTTATTTCCTCTAGTGAGGCATAAAAGGAATTCAAAAGTCCACGCCTACAAT
Source organism: Beta corolliflora (assembly GCA_947648045.1). Classification (NCBI taxonomy): domain Eukaryota; kingdom Viridiplantae; phylum Streptophyta; class Magnoliopsida; order Caryophyllales; family Amaranthaceae; genus Beta; species Beta corolliflora. The sequence continues at coordinate 917,523 of CANSZD010003457.1, read as the reverse complement.
TTGGCGACTCACTGGGGAGGATTTTAAAAAATTAATTTTTTTTAAATGAGTGGGTGAAACTTGAAAAATACGATTCATTCTTATTTTTATTCCTTAGAATAATATATTATTTTGCATGTGCATGGCTATTGTTCAACCACCATAAGGACAATCTACCTTGCCTCATTAGCACATGTTCTATGTGTGAGGTCACCCCCGGGGGGTTTGCGCTTTGTCCTTCCAAAAAGCTTCCTGAGTGATAGTGTTGGATCTTAGTCATAAGCAAATCTACCCAACCATGGCATTGTTCTCTTGTTCCTGACTTGAGACTGGAGTGCATCTTACACGTGGCCACCTCTTTAAGCAGGGGTACGAAGCGTGGGATCAATCTCTTAGTCATGAACCCTTTTCAGCCTTAACCAAAACCTGACCATAGTTGAACGTAGAACTGGACTTTAGGTTGGGAACTTTGCATATTATCATCCTATTTGTGCATATTTGCGTGTGCGTGCCTTTAATCGTTCCATATTATCGATGTTTCAAGTCAACCTACCGAACTAATGATCGCGACGAGCTAAAAGTCAAAAAAAAAAAAAAAAAAAGTCGTGTCTCGCCTCAGCTGCGCTTAGCTCACCCAATTTGTGCCGACGCAATTCATTAGCGTTCCACTCTTCCTCCTGCGTTCCACGCAGTACTTCTTCTACGCCCAGCGCACTTATTTTCTTCCATTCTGCGTCTAGCGCCTAGGCCCGCGTGTAGCGCGTGTGAGCTGCGTGAAGCGCAGGTAAGCTGCGTGAAGCACAGGTCTGTGCTCTTTGTTGCGTCACGAACTTTGCATAATATCCTTGGCTCGAACACATCTTTTCCTTTTCTTATCAAAACATAGGATAATTAGATTTTAAAAAAAATATATCTCCATCATTTTTTCTTTTATTTAAAAAGTTCATCTCAAGAATCATTTCAATCTCTAATCCCCTATCTATTTCGAAATTTCTATCCCCATCTTTTACCAAATTATATCTCCCATCTTTTAAAAAAAAAATAATCTCCCATCTTTGTTTGAAAATTTATCCCCATTTTTTTTTCTTCAAAAATTATCCTCCTATCTTTCTCAAAATTCCATCTCATCCTCAATCCTATCTACTTCTTAAAATCTATCTCCACCTTTTTTTCAAAAAAAAACTCCATCTCTTTTCGTATCACATATCTTTTTTAGAAAATTCATTCATCATCCTATATCCTATTTTTTCATGTATATTATCCATCTTTTATGTGCACATCATTTTGGATTCCTTTTAGTGTCCATCTTGTTGTAAAAGTCTCATCCACCTAGGAATTCTAACTGCACTAGAAGTCCGTCTGACCCAAATGTCTAGATTCATCCAGTTTCACTCCATTTAGAGTTCTTTACCTCGTCTAACTCTATCCATGTTAGGAGTCTTAATCCTGTCTAAGTTCACCCATCTAAGAAGTCTAGGGTCGTTAGAATTCTTGCCATCTCAGAAATCTGTAATCCATAGAAAGTTCATCCATTTTAGGAGTCTAAGTCCATTAGAATTTCATCCATTTTAGGAGTCTAGGTCCACTAGAATTTCATTCACTTTAGGAGTCTAGGTCCACTAGAGTCTCATGCATATTAGGAGTCTAGCATCCTTGAAAGTTCGTCAAGTCTAGATTTCTAACGTCATTAGAAGTCTATCAAGTCTAGGATCTGAAGTCATTAGAATTTCATATCAATTAGGACTACATTCATATTAGAATCCTTTTGCATTGCATAGTCTATCATTCATACACTTCATGCATAACTAGAGTTATTAGGCATTTAAGAGTCTCATTGCATCCATACTCTCCATTTCATCTCATACATTCCGCATTTAGTAGTCCTGAACTACAAGCAATCTGATTCCCTCTTTTGGATATATAGGCATCCTTTACAGGTTCGAACGCATAGATTGAGTCATGCATACATACATTAGGTCTAGGTGCATCCAAAAAAGTCATTCATACACACATTAAGTCTAGGTGCATTAAAAAATTAAAAAAAATCATCATGCATATAGGATATTCAGATTTGTTCCTAGAAGCTCAACTTTTAAACAAACAAACATTCTTTCATTCCATTTCTCTCTCTCCATCATCATCCTATCTCTAAATCTCCTCTGATGATCTATGTAGAAATCAAGCGACATTGAAATGGGCAGTCCATCGAATAACGAGCAACAACTTGCTGAAATGGCTAGAGCTTTAGCCAAGCTGTCTAGTATGATGGAAGAAATAGCTATAAGGCTTGAGAAGATCGAGTCTGGTGAGTCTCCTGGATTCAACAAGACAATGGAGAGTGTTGTTCATAGGGTAACCAATGCAAATTCCTATTTTGAGCCCATTGATAACACCAAACTGAAAGGGAAACTTCCTGAAGAGTTCTCTACAACCGACATCCCTAAATTCAAACCAACTGAGAATCCAAATTATCATTTAAGGAACTTTCGTGCAACCATGATCATCAAATCGGTTGACCCTGAACTCTACCCAATGGTATTCCCAATGTCGTTGGACCCAATCTGCCAAAACTGGTACTATTCACTGGATCCTAAGCATATTGAAACTTGGAGCGATATTACCAGGGAGTTCATGAAACAATATGCACATAATGCTGTAATCCAAACCTCACTAAGGGAATTGGGAGTACTGAAACAGGAAAATAGTGAAGGCTTTACTACCTACCTCAACAGGTGGAGAGAGAAGTTCTCTCACATGGTCTCGAAGCCTCCTGAAAAAGACCTAATTCGCATCTTCATCGCCAACTTGTTGCCTGAATACAAAAACCATCTCAAGTATTTAGGTATCACAAGTTTTACAAAGCTGTATGATATAGGCAGTGCAAATTGAGGATGATTTACTAAAAAACGCCCACAACAACAAGACCAATACCATTAATGTCATAGAGTCCTACCAGGCCTCGAAGAAAACGCAAGAGAGAATATACCTCCCTGGGTATAAGTTATGGAACAGCTTTTGACCGCCTTCGCGCAAAAGGCGCACTTTCCCCTCTTGGGCCTACTCCAGATCCAGACGAAGATAAAAGGGGCCAAATTGGGACAAAGATGCTTATTGCAAGTACCATAGAGGCCATGGGCATAAGACTGACAATTGCTACCCATTGCGAGGTCTTATTCAGGACATGATCGATGATGGGAGACTTCCAATTTCTCCTACTACAAAAAGGCCTCAGATTTAAGATCACTTGTCACGTGACGTAGGAGTCTAGACTTATGATTTCATTTTCTGTTTCATTTCTCTTATTTTTTCCAGTCTAATATAGGATTTTCCCTCTTATTGCATGTACTCATAATTTTCAATCAATAAATGAGTATTTCTTTTTTAACCTTGCACTAATGAGCATCAATAAAAATCCCGATTGTCGCCTTAAAAGAAATGAATTTCTAATTCTCATGACTATTCTAATAAAGGCAATGAACAACTGGCATATATAAAAGAGGCATTCCTCCCCAACCCCGCAAAGATTTATCCAATCCTTATCATGCATAACACCCCTCTCCCTTTAACCTACCTCATAGGAAGTACACTTGACAACAATTCAATGTAAAGGGCAAGTAAAAAAAAAAGAGCAAAAAAAATCAAAGAAAAGCAAAAAAAAAATGAAACAAAAGTGCAAAATATATATATAAAAAAAAGAAGTGTTGCAAATAAGCCCATCAATAGCTTTGTCAAAGGTATTTCCTTCAAATTCAACCTTCGATTCTAAACCATTACAAGTCAAATCAAATCTCTGTGATAAACCTTCTTAGCAACCATGCGCATTGCGTCCCAATAAGCCATAAAAGACAAACCAAAGCCCGCTAGGTCGAAAACCCATAAGGGCGACTTAGGCAGAAGTCAGGGCACCTTCTCATTCATTGGCCTGAACTACGAATGGTCTGATTCTGCTAAAGATACGTAGAAAACCTCACCCTGAGGCCCGACCGCTTAAAACCAAACCAAACCAACATCATTATCCACCCTTGCTAAAGACCTCTTACAATTCAATGCTTAATTCATTGCAAATGGCTCCAAAGCAAAATGCTCGGCCACCAATTAAAATGTTAAGAGCTACGACTGGCCTGATTCCATCATGGATACGTAGGCAACCTCTTTTGAGGCCCGACCATTTTAATTCAAGACATATTTTTTAAGGCTCGCCTAGGCCCATGAGAAAAGCGCGATCGTCAAATCATGAATTTTCAATGCTCATCCCTACCTTTAGAACTAGACTGAGATTTGAACCTGCATCATTAGCTTAACTCATTGCGTGAGTCGATTCATTATGACTCTGCCTTTTCTTATTCTAATCACTTCCTTTTTCTAAGCCGCATTATCGCTTCTAAGCCCACCTTAGCATAACCTTTCAACACTCAGCGCTATGACCGCGCCTCATCTTTCGAGTGTTTCTTTCTTTGGTTTTTCTTGTCTTCTCACCTTAGGAACCCTATATGGAATCTTCGGTCGAAACTTCCGCTAAGCGTGACGAGATATCTTCAAAATCAAGCAATCAAGATGAATACTTCATCAACTCAATCTTACTGGGGGCTTTATCACTGGTCCACACAGAAAACCATAGGCTCCAATTCCAAACCTATGGTGATAAGGACTTCATTACGAGTCCATGCATGAAATCTTGGGTTTTAAAACCCACACGGATACAAAATCACATCTATTTATGGGCTCGCTTAGGCCCTTGGCTTACAAAATTCGAAGCATATACAACTCAAGCGCTACGAAAGCTCGTTCTATAATGAATTTCAAATCAAACATCATCCATTCACTGAATGAATCGTCCTTGAGGGCTTCCCATGTCTCATCTTTCATAGGCTCCATGTGTACCTTGACAAGGACTTCATTACGAGTCCATACAAAATATTGTGGGCTCCAGACCCATACAAGATTATAAATGTTTTATGGGCTCGCTTAGGCCCGTAACAACTACAACACATTTCGAATCAAACATAACCTACGTGGATCATCCTTGGGGGCTTCCCATTTCTCCTCTTTTAAAAAAACATTTTTCTAAACAAAAAAAATTGAGCTTAGAGGAACAAAAAAAAAATCATATTATATGCATTAGTGTCATATCTCTGCATTAGTGTCATATCATCTGCATTTTCATTACATATTTGCATCATCCAAACACTATGTCAATCATTGCATGCATCCTTCATCCTTAGCCGTAGGATCCTAGCATCAATCATCGAGTCACACATACACACACATATACACATTCTGCAGTCTAGTGTCACACAGTTGCACACTTACACTATATCCTCATAGTTTAGGTCATCAGTATGTCCTATCCCTTCTCGCTTTTTAGCGAATGAGCTTTTCGCAAGTTCTATTTCTCGCTTTTTAGCGAATGAATTTTCCGCAAGTTATATTTCTCGCTTTTTAGCGAATGAACTTTTCGCAAGTTATATTTCTCGCTTTTTAGCGAATGAACTTTTCGCAAGTAATTATTTCTCGCCTTTTAGCGAATGAACTTTTCGCAAGTTATATTTCTCGCTTTTTTAGCGAATGAACTTTTTTCAAGTTATATCTCTCGCTTTTTAGCGAATGAACTTTCCATAAGTTATATTTCTCGCTTTTTAGCGAATGAACTTTTCGTAAGTTACATTTCTCGCTGTTGAGCGAATGAACTTTTCGCAAGTTATTCCTTCTCGCTGTGAGCGAATGAACTTTTTGCAAGTATTCCGATTCCAATTGCTTTTAACCCAAATCAATCTACCTCGAATAATCCCTTTCATGCGAATAAACTTTTTGTAAGTTGTTCTTTTCTTCCTCGCTTTTAAGCGAATGAACTTTTCGTAAGTTATGTTTTTCTTCCTCGCTTTAAGCGAATGAACTTTTTCGTAAGTTATACATTTTTTCTCGCTTTTAAGCGAATGAACTTTTCGGAAGTTACTCCTTTCTGTTTGCATGCTTGTGTTCATTGCATTTAACAGGTATCAAACCGTCAATAACGGCACACAAACCGTTAGGTCTGTTGACCACTTTCAATCAACTACACCATTTGTCTGGGAGCGGGACAAACGACATACTGCTCAGCCCCGTGGAGCGGGATACAAATGCTCTACAATATCTATTTCATTTCCACCTATCATTTCATTTTTGCAAATTTACAATTACTTTGCAAATATGTTTCACACATGTATGTTCCCGTAGCTTTTGCTTATTTTGCAGGTACCGGCGCAAAAGAGTGATTTTGGATTGCAGAGCATCTAGAATCATTCTCCGTCCCGACACGTATACTTTGACTTTCAGTTTTACAAACCTCAGTCAAAGTGGGGGCTTCTGTAGACACATAATCGTGTCTCCCCATTTAGCACCCTATGATGACCAATACCAGCTCCAATTGGTCCGGATCGAGGAAAGAATAAAGAACGAGTCTAAAATAAAATATTTTAAGACCAAATCCATTTTCTAACTCGTTTTATTAACTCATTTCCGAAAACCCTTTTTATAACTACTTTTAGTAAGCCCACTTCCTAAAACGTTTTAAAATAACTTTTTAAAGGCCCATCTTTGAAAACCTTTTAAAAAATAGTTTTTATGAAAGCCCAATTTATAAAACCCCTTTTCTTGCCCAATTTAATAAAACCCCTTTTCTAGCACAATTTAATTAATAGAATTATTTAATTATATTGATTAGTTTTATTAATAAAAATATCTTTTATAAAAATAATCTTTTCCCAAAGTGTTTTTTTTCTTTTATCTAACTATTTTCTAAAATCTTCTTCAATAAAAATAATCTTTTTTCCAAAGTGTTTTTAAATATCTTTTACTAACTCTTTTCTAAAATCTTTTAGAAATATTTTATCTTTCAAAAAACCTATTGCTTCCCAACTACCTATACCTACCTTCACTATATAACTCACATAATCTCCTACACTTATCACCGATTCATCATCTCATCACCGACTCACCTCACAAATTCCCTAAGCCTATTACTTAAATTCATCACCACCTGATCTCTCGATCTACCTTGCGCCACATCATCCTAGCCCCATCAAACAATTCACATCACCTGATCACCCACATTCATTTACATACCTGCACATCATCACCCATTCAATTTATCAACACCACTCATCATTCAACACCATATCATCCATCCTACTGCCACATATTGTATCTTAATTCTTCCTAATACAAAGTCAACACATTATTACTACACCATATCTAATACTTGCGCCTAATATACGTAAGCCTTCAACACCCTTCGCCACAAGAAGCAAATCAACGACGACATATTACGGAAATTAATAACAATATACCGCAACATATAACGCATACCTATTACAAAACACAAATCTTTTTAACCACTCGTTCAATAATTCAATCCAAGATCCGTACAAATCAACGACCCCGGACGGTGGTATAATTTCTGAGGGTCAACTAAATTAATTACTTTTATTTTATTTCTTTATTAATTTTTATTATTTTCTTGAAGTTACTAACATTCTATTAATGATGTAGATTGTTACTCGTCCCTGCGCTGTAAATATTGTATATATTATACTAACTCCCTGCAATATTTTCTTTTCTTATTTTTATTTCTTTTTATTAACATATTTTTTATGCCTGATTGCAATATTTATCACTTTGTATTTATTGCTAAACAATACCTAAAGAACTGTTCTAATTAATTCAGATAATTTGGACAACCTGCTAGGAACCCATTAATATTAATTGTCTAATAACATACCACTAAAAATTAGTCTTTTATGTGTTTCCTGAACCTACCTAGACTAAATATTTTTAGGGTGTATTAAAACGTTATATGATTGTTCTTTTGCATAAAATCTGATGTGAATCGTTATTTAGTAGAGGCCAACAATGGGCAATATAGTTCTCGACTATATTGTACCTTCACCCCCGAACTCACTTTTTGGTTCCTGGGCATCTATGGAGTCATGACGGGGAAATCTACATTGGATAAGTCCCTAAGATGTCCCATTCCGTTTCAATATCCAATTAGGTTTACGATTCTTCCTTTAAAGAATTGCTGGCGACTTCAAAATGTATTTTTAATAAAACCTCAACAAGGGGGTAGTCAAATAAACGCGCTCACACCGCATGTAGGCATTAAAGGAATTCAAAAGTCCACGCCTACACCCGCCCATCCCGCCCGCCCCCCATCCCCATCCCCATCCCCATCCCCACCCCCCCCCCCGCTTCTCCTTCATCTCATATCGTACTCTTTATTAAAAAACATATTATATATTAGAATATTTATTATTAAAATCCAATTTATACACTTATATTATTAATAATTTTACTTTTCAACTGTAGTACTGGCAGATTGTTTGGGATTATTGGGAGGATAGTTGCGGGTATGAAGTGGGTACAACGCGGGCGCATGTACCATGCGGGTGGTGGGGGAATGGGTGTAAATACGTACCCGCTGGGGCGGGGATGAGTCTGGAATTTTCCCCCATGGTGGGGCGGGGATGGGGATGAGAATTTTATGCAGGTGCGGGTGTGGATGGACCATCCTCCACACCTGTTCTGCCCAATTGTCATCCCTATGGCCTAATGGTATGATAGCTTTGACTGCCAGACAAAGCATAAACTGAAATTTGTGGGAAGACTTGTGACTCAGAAGGTGAGTTTATACCCAACTGATCATCTTCATCACTATCATTATCACCTAGCAGTTGTTTCCCTTCCTTTTCATCCTCACCCAAGAACTTCACAGTGTACAATTGTGGCTCTTTAAACTGGCATTTATGACCTCTTTCATAGGCTTAATCACAATAATAACATGATCTTTTAGCGATTTTCTCAGCTCTCACAACAGCAGGAATATGCTTAAAGGGTCTAGGTTGATATTAAGTGAGTGATTTTTCTGTATTAACTGGTGTAGGTAACAAGGGTGGCTTATTGGCATTATGATTATAAGGAATGTACTATAATGGTTTGACTAAAAAGGGTTTGATGTAAGATTTGTGAGATAATACCCTTAATTGCTCCTCAGATAGCCTAGCATGTTCAATTACTTCAGAAATATTGCTAGGTTTGAAGTCCATCACAAAAGGCTTACTAGAATCTCTCAAACCTCTCACAAAACTATCCAACATGTAAGAATCAAGTAAAACAATGACCACTTTGCAACATAGTAGATTTCAGACTTTCAAATTCATCAATATAATCCTCCAATGACCCTGACTGATGCAATTTATTGAATTGTGCTACCACATTCAAACTTCTACTATCTATAAATCTTGCAACCAGGTCAATTATTAAATCATACCAGTCCACATTCCCCTAACTGTAACACCCCGTATTTTTATACTGTTTAGTAATTATTTATATTATTATAGTTTCTAAAAATAAATTAAAATATTCTTTTATTAAATATATTTTACTTCTTACTAATTGACTTTACCTTAAAAGGGGTCAAAAGTTAATTCCTAAATTTCCTAGGTTTATACCTAACTAACATTATGTTACTAGTATTTGGAGAGAGATAGAAAAGAAAAAAAAAAACAAAAAGAAATCAAAGGAAAAGAAAAGAAAGCAGGGGAGTTGTACTGCTTCCATCTTCTCTAAACCCACGAGCCACTCCTCCCTTAACTTCTTAAAACTCTTGCTTGAAAGTTGAATACTCCATCAAAGCTACAAAAGAAAAACCAAAAGAAGATCAATACTATCACGCATCAACTTGATCCATCATCTCCATCTTCATCTTTGGTTCGTTAGTTTTGGAGAGAGGAATTGGTTCTTGGGCTTGCGGATTTCGGGTCGGTAATCGGATGAAAGAACTGTTTTTCGTGTCTTTTATAGTGTGTTTCACCCTTATTACTTCCCCTCAATCAAGTAAGATTCTTTACCATGTTTTTATTTCAGTTTTAGCTTAATTTTGAATTGGGGTTTTGTTAGTTTAGGGTTCTTGAGATAAATTGAATTGGGGGTTTTGATTTTAATTATTTGGGTGTGTAATTGAATGGGTAGAATGTTTATTTAGGTGTTTAGTAGTTAGTTAGATTAATGGATCGTTAAGTAAACTTGTTGTTCAAAGAAATTTGTGGTGAAGTTCGTATAAATTACCCGTCAGTTCGTAAAAGGCAGTTTTAAGCAATTTCTGGGCATTTTTAGCAAAAATACTATTTCACAAAAGTTGTTCGTATCGAAATTTTACTCAAGATAGGCTCAAGAAACGCTTGATTTGGATATCGTAGGAGGAAGTTATGTCCATTTTAAGTTTCTGCTGAAATTAATAAATTGTATATTAGTTTCGAGTGCTTTAAGTTTGAATGTTTTCATGTGAATGTTTCCTAATGGATTTTGGAGTACCTAAATATATATTATGAAACTTAAGTGTTGGTTTTATATAAACTAAGAGAGATTTTAGTATTGTCAATATTAGTTAGTCATGTCATTTGAGGTAAGAGGCTCATATTTTATAAAACTAGAGTTAGTTAAAGCTCATTACTAGTTAGCCAAGTCTATTATTATTTATTGAATACATATATGTTATTATGTAGCTTTTCAGTTCACTAAAGAGTCGTTTTGGAGATGGTTGTTTTGATGTGATTCGTAAGAGGTAAGATTCTTTACTCAAATCTTTAATAGTTATGAGAAAAGTCTACAAAAGATAACTTTCATTGTTACGAGAAAAGATTATAAAGGTATGTATCTCTCCTGAGTTGAGATTGGTTTGATTAGAAGGATGTTCCTCCTAATACAGATAGTTGGTTTTGAATAGGAGGATGTTCCTCCTAATACAGATAGTTGGTTTTGAATAGGAGGATGTTCCTCCTAATACAAATAGTTTGTTTTCAAACCTTGAATTATAGAATAGTTACAGAAAGAGATTTATGGATAGTTCTATGTTTTTGGAACGGTTGGGATTGCCTTTGTGGCGTCTCAAGGAATTGGAACCTTGTCGAGATGTTCTCGACATTTCAGAATAGTTGGGGGGTACGTTGATCAGTACCTCGGACTTAGATCTTCTGCTACGGTTTGGCCGTATGTAGGGTGTGCACACTAGGGGTCTTTGTCTAATAGTTATCCGGAGGGCCTAGCTAGCCCAAAGGCAAGGAAAGTTTGTTCCATTCCATAGATTTCATAACTCCCTCTTTGGGAGGGTAAAGGAAAGAAAGGATTTGTTTTAAGGAAAATAAAGAAAAGATTTGATTTAGAAAAGAATACAAGAAAAGGTTTGGAAAGAAAGGATTTGTTTTAAGGCAAATAAAGAAAAGATTTGATTTAGAAAGGAATACAAGAAAAAGGTTTTATAAAGCTTGCTACTTATTATTTTGATTCAAAGGAAGATGATTTGTAGGATATATTATTATCCTACCTGCATATATGTTTGGCTTTATTGTATGAATCTTGCTCGGCCCGGTTTGGGCGATACTACATGCCCGATATGTGCAGGTACATGAAGATCTTACATGTTGGGTGTGGGGTGTGGGCTGAGAGCATCGTTCCACTAACTTTTACTAGTTAAAGTTATAGTATTCTTTATCCGCTGCACTATTTATCCTTTTGGAACTTAGGGTTGTAAATATTAATCCACCTAAATCCTTATTCGGTTAGGTTGTAATAGTTTAAATTAAGTTTTAATTTAGTTTTGGTGCAGGTAGTTCTTCCTAGCGATTATTCTCGTAATAATCGTGGAATAACACGTTTGGATTTCGAGTAGTTAACCAGGAATTTTTGTTGGTATTTGAGCTGGGTGGAGTTGTTGAGAATTTGGAATATGGATTGCTGTTTTGTTGAAACAGGTTTATAATAATTCGGACGCCAGTCCTAAATTAAATTTTAGGCAGTCCTTATTTCAAACGGAGCTCTGTCGAATTTTCTGTAGAATTTTAATATCATTTAGTTTAGATAGTAACTCGAAATTCAGGGGTGTTATAGTTGGTATCAGAGCCAACGGTTCGAGGTTATGGCTAGAGCCTAGAGTTGAGCTTAGAATGGACTAGAGGATGAGCCACCAGTTTAGAGCCAAGGTGTAGGGTCTTAGGTTTGCCCTAGAGGTTGTCCTTGAGTTGTGGCCTGGGATTGAGACCTAGAGTTGTGACCATCGATTTAGTACCTGTCGGGATCTCCAAATTCCTTTGTTATTTTGAAAATATGTTTTTAGGAGAAAGTACCTCTCCCTACATGGATTGTTCATCACCATTAAGACCACCAGCGGCCGGGGTGCGTATTAATGATGAAGAATAATGTACGAAAGTTTTAATTATTGTTTTGATTGGAAGTTAGATCCATCCCTACCTTGAGGTAGATTTTTGTGACTTAGTAGGGTGTGCCTAGAGTTGTAACCTTGAGGTTGTAACCTTAAGTAAGACTAAATAAATGAGGTATTAAAATTTGAAAAGCCGAGGTAAGATTGAGATATGGAAAGTAAGGGATTACATGTGGTTGTGGTGTATGGTAGTTGTTGTAGATCCCTCTTATGGGGATGTTTGACTTGATAACGTCAATGAGTTTGGTAAGTGTGGAACTAGTTGAGTTTTATGTTTGATTCAAGTTTAGTTGTGCTTGCTTACATGCTTGGAATGATTGACTAGTAAAGGTAAATCATTTCGAGTATATCCTTGTTTGCTTGTGATTTTAAGTTGGTGTATAGCCGAGAGTGTGCTATAAGTTCAAGTTTGAGTCGCATAATGCGAAATTTAGTTCCATTTGTTTACGAGAACTCTGGGGTGACATTCCGTCTTGATGTTAATTTTACCGTCACCTATTTCATTTAAGTATCTAGCTCGTTGGTTTTTATGTTCGCATTAGGACGAATTATTGTTGTGGATAAGGGTGAGCCTTATTTCATTCAAAGTGGCACTTTATTTTATTTTTTGTTCTTGTGTGTGTTGTTGTGTTAGACCCACCCATCTTCCGTACTTTGTCCATCTTTTGGCCTTGAGAATGTTTAGTGATTAACTACCTGATTCTTGAATTGCAAACTGATTGAGTTGAGTGTTGGCATGCACGAATTGAAAACCTTATAGGGAATGGTTTGGTTATGCCTTGGATATACTAGTCTTGTTGACTAAGTGCTATGAATTGACTTGTTAGTGTATGATTGTGCGTTGAGGCTATAACAAGAGTTGAAACTCAAGTTATTAACTCTCGTGGTCATGCCTGTAGACCTTGTTTACGTGAGTTTAAAGTAGTTTAGCGAGTCATGAGATGACTATCTACTGTAAGTTGACGTGTTCTATTGACTTTTATGGAGTATTCATAGTGTATAGCTAAGGGAAAAAGGAATTAGTCCAAGTGGGTTGGTTTCTCGTAGCAAACCTGTGACTAGTCAAAGTCAACTCATAACGTGATAAGGGTCAACAGTTTGACCCTGGTAAAGTAATACTGTTTATTTTTCTGTGTCAAGGAATCGGTGAGACCATTATAGTACAACTAGTAACTATCAAGTACCTAGAAGGCTGTGGAGTGGTGACATATGTAAGGCATAATGTCAACTCGAGTCATGTCGATGATGGGACGCGTATTTCCCGTTATGTGATTTGTTTGGTAGTGATCAAGGTCTAACAACACTAAAAAGGTTAGCGAGTCTAATGTAGACTGGTTTAACGAAGAGAGTCTATTCTCATTGAGTTTAATGTTAGGAGTATAAGTTGAAGTAATCTAACTCTTTTGATTGGTGGTCGCTAATCTTAAATGACAAGCTACAAGTCCCACAGTTTCTTGCACTTGTCTAATGAAATGACTGTAGTTGGGGAGTTATAGTTGTACCATGTTAATTAGTTGAGAACCCCGAGATAACTCGGTTATAACTTATAACAAGCTTTTCTTTGTGTCGTCCTGGAGCGTTAGACGCCCACTTAAAGTTAAACAAATCGTCGTTAATGACCTAGATGCTATTAGGAATGGTGAAATGTGCTCAAATTCAATTTACTTAAGTCTTGTTCGAAGAATGATACTAAGTTATTATAGTGATCCAAGTGTGTAATTGATTAATTTGATTAAGTTTTAAGTGAGTAAGGGTTAAGTTTATCATGTCGAAGGTCTATGACTAGTCGTTTGAGTTGAAACTAATGAATTTAATAGAAACTGAGGAAGTATACTGGACCATATCTATTTCGTGAACCTTGAAAAGTGAGTTTAAGTTAACTCTTGATTGCTATGCTTGGAATGTTGAGTATCGGTATGCAAGGGTAATACCACTATTATTGTTGATGGAGTCGTTAGTTATGTGATTCATGTATCTGTACTTGACTTGAGCTTTTATTTCGTGAAACTATAGTGTGTGAACGGATTATGGTGTGTTATGAATGTGTGTTAGTTTTGAGACATGGTCTAAAAAGGAGTTTCGTATAAAGTAAGCTTTAGTTTCATGTAAATAGAGCTATCATTTTCTGTAGTACCTTAGTAGCTCGATTTGGCCCTGTTTGGTCAACGAGTAAGTTATCCTACCAAAGACTATGTGAGATTATTCAATTGGTTCGTGTAGCATGTGAAAGTGATCTAGAAACGTTCAATTAAGGTTGTGGATTCATTCTCGAATAGATTTAGAAATGGTTTTTCTACAATGATTTGAGTGAATTTTGGAAAAGTTAAGATCTTGTTTTTGGAAAAGTTATGAAAGGGGGCAAGTCTACCACGGATTGTGAGCCTTGATGGTCTCTAAATGGAGCTTTCTACCATTTTATAATGTGTTTTGGGTGTTACCAAGTAATAGGAGATTTGGTGTTTAGTAAGGAATATTTGAAATCGTGATATGTGCTTAAAACTTGTCTGGATTTTGATCCAAGTAAAGGGAATAGTTGGATGGCCGGCCCCATCGTGGAGGTTTCAAGTCCCCATGCCTCCCACTGTCAGGACTATAAGTCAAACCAATACCGGAGTTTTTAAACTTTAGGGTTATGTTCGACCCCATTGTCAGAGGTTTCAAGCCTCATCAACCTAGTATCGAAAATATATGCCTTATTATTTGGATTGATTGGGTCTCGTCATGAAGTTGCTTGAAGCGATAGAGCTTAGCACATTGAGACTTCGTGTCTAAAAGACTGTTGTGACAGTAAGAAGGATTGAGCAAAATTTTTGCAAAACAAGAGTTCTATAAAAGGGTCATTTATTATTGGATTTCCAATAAAGAATCGTTTTGAAAGAAAGAAAATTGGTTGTGTCCATATTCAAGCGTAAGGTTATTTAAGTACTCTTTAGCTGAAAGTGCTTAGTGTGCTTTGATGTGATTGTCGTGGTGTCATTGATTATGTGAGAGTCATAAACTCCAAAATACGTGCTATGAATGTTTATGGGTTAGGACGCAGCGCAATGTTGATACGATCGTTAAAGTATTTTGTTTTGCCATTTGTGGTAGGCCGTGCTGATTGTGAGTGTTATAATAACTTGAAGTTGAAGTTCTAGACGTCAAGTTGTGAATTGTTTTACGTTTTTAGGCGAGTACGCCCAATTATGTAATGGGGAGTTCATATGGTATGAGTCTTTACTTCTATTTTTAGAAGATAGATAGTACTCTCGGTTCGGATTAGTTGTTGCTCCGCAAAAGCGTTGAGTACTGGATTTGGAAATGCTTTTATGTATTGTGATTGTAACAGGTTTACAACACCTTATCTCATTTCGAGTTGTCCACTTTACAAAGGAAACTCCGCCGGATTTTCGAGAAAATCCTAGGTTATTATTTAAAACGCTTGTGAACCATAGTGTAGTTATGAATTCAATTCAAATGAGTGTGCCGGTAAGAGAGTTGATTCTCAAGTTTATCGGTCCATATGTGATCCTTGAAAGGATAGTTGATTGTGTTCGTAATGTATTCAATGTTTCTTAGTTACGACATCGTATTAGTAACTCTTCACATAGTGATAGTTGGAATTCTAATTGAGACTCTAGACCAATAGATATGTAAGACCCGTAGGGTTGAGAAGTGGATAGTAAGGGTTTTGTAGTCAAACCCCAACACTGAGGAACTACTCGTAAGACCGAGGAGGTCATGTGTCCCCATCTCTTGTTCATGTTATTGTTAGTTACGAGGGCGTAACTTTCTTTTTAGGGGGAGATTTCGTGCCAATTGGGTGTTTGGTGCTAAAAGTTGTTATGATTTCATATGTGATGTATACCTTAATGTCTAAAGTATACATAATTCGTGTATGATTAGAAGTTTTATGGTAAAGTTTTATGGTAAACCTTGTAATATGTTGCATGTTTTACTTCTTATAGTGTGAACATTTTTAGTTGAAATGGTTGTATGTCTACAAGGGTGATCAAATGAATTGATCTATGAGGTGTTGGTTCTCATTATTATGGTATGAATAAATAAGTTGGAGTGATTGTTTGGTTATAAAGGTGATCAATTGAATTGATTTATGAGAAAGTGAATTAGTTGCCGGAGATGTTCTCCGAAATGATTTGGTTGTTAGAGATGTTATCCAGAGTGATAGTAGTTGGCTAACTTAATGAGTTAATGAGCTGTTTTCAAAAACAAGAGTATAAGTTTGATCATTTGAGTAAAACTTTAAGTTTCGGGACGAAACTTATTTTAAGGGGGGTAGATTGTAACACCCCGTATTTTTATACTGTTTAGTAATTATTTATATTATTATAGTTTCTAAAAATAAATTAAAATATTCTTTTATTAAATATATTTTACTTCTCACTAATTGACTTTACCTTAAAAGGGGTCAAAAGTTAATTCCTAAATTTCCTAGGTTTATACCTAACTAACATTATGTTACTAGTATTTGGAGAGAGATAGAAAAGAAAAAAAAAAAACAAAAAGAAATCAAAGGAAAAGAAAAGAAAGCAGGGGAGTTGTACTGCTTCCATCTTCTCTAAACCCACGAGCCACTCCTCCCTTAACTTCTTAAAACTCTTGCTTGAAAGTTGAATACTCCATCAAAGCTACAAAAGAAAAACCAAAAGAAGATCAATACTATCACGCATCAACTTGATCCATCATCTCCATCTTCATCTTTGGTTCGTTAGTTTTGGAGAGAGGAATTGGTTCTTGGGCTTGCGGATTTCGGGTCGGTAATCGGATGAGAACTGTTTTTCGTGTCTTTTATAGTGTGTTTCACCCTTATTACTTCCCCTCAATCAAGTAAGATTCTTTACCATGTTTTTATTTCGTTTTAGCTTAATTTTGAATTGGGGTTTTGTTAGTTTAGGGTTCTTGAGATAAATTGAATTGGGGGTTTTGATTTTAATTATTTGGGTGTGTAATTGAATGGGTAGAATGTTTATTTAGGTGTTTAGTAGTTAGTTAGATTAATGGATCGTTAAGTAAACTTGTTGTTCAAAGAAATTTGTGGTGAAGTTCGTATAAATTACCCGTCAGTTCGTAAAAGGCAGTTTTAAGCAATTTCTGGGCATTTTTAGCAAAAATACTATTTCACAAAAGTTGTTCGTATCGAAATTTTACTCAAGATAGGCTCAAGAAACGCTTGATTTGGATATCGTAGGAGGAAGTTATGTCCATTTTAAGTTTCTGCTGAAATTAATAAATTGTATATTAGTTTCGAGTGCTTTAAGTTTGAATGTTTTCATGTGAATGTTTCCTAATGGATTTTGGAGTACCTAAATATATATTATGAAACTTAAGTGTTGGTTTTATATAAACTAAGAGAGATTTTAGTATTGTCAATATTAGTTAGTCATGTCATTTGAGGTAAGAGGCTCATATTTTATAAAACTAGAGTTAGTTAAAGCTCATTACTAGTTAGCCAAGTCTATTATTATTTATTGAATACATATATGTTATTATGTAGCTTTTCAGTTCACTAAAGAGTCGTTTTGGAGATGGTTGTTTTGATGTGATTCGTAAGAGGTAAGATTCTTTACTCAAATCTTTAATAGTTATGAGAAAAGTCTACAAAAGATAACTTTCATTGTTACGAGAAAAGATTATAAAGGTATGTATCTCTCCTGAGTTGAGATTGGTTTGATTAGAAGGATGTTCCTCCTAATACAGATAGTTGGTTTTGAATAGGAGGATGTTCCTCCTAATACAGATAGTTGGTTTTGAATAGGAGGATGTTCCTCCTAATACAAATAGTTTGTTTTCAAACCTTGAATTATAGAATAGTTACAGAAAGAGATTTATGGATAGTTCTATGTTTTTGGAACGGTTGGGATTGCCTTTGTGGCGTCTCAAGGAATTGGAACCTTGTCGAGATGTTCTCGACATTTCAGAATAGTTGGGGGGTACGTTGATCGGTACCTCGGACTTAGATCTTCCGCTACGGTTTGGCCGTATGTAGGGTGTGCACACTAGGGGTCTTTGTCTAATAGTTATCCCGGGAGGGCCTAGCTAGCCCAAAGGCAAGGAAAGTTTGTTCCATTCCATAGATTTCATAACTCCCTCTTTGGGAGGGTAAAGGAAAGAAAGGATTTGTTTTAAGGAAAATAAAGAAAAGATTTGATTTAGAAAAGAATACAAGAAAAGGTTTGGAAAGAAAGGATTTGTTTTAAGGCAAATAAAGAAAAGATTTGATTTAGAAAGGAATACAAGAAAAAGGTTTTATAAAGCTTGCTACTTATTATTTTGATTCAAAGGAAGATGATTTGTAGGATATATTATTATCCTACCTGCATATATGTTTGGCTTTATTGTATGAATCTTGCTCGGCCGGTTTGGGCGATACTACATGCCCGATATGTGCGAGGTACATGAAGATCTTACATGTTGGGTGTGGGGTGTGATGGGCGAGAGCATCGTTCCACTAACTTTTACTAGTTAAAGTTATAGTATTCTTTATCCGCTGCACTATTTATCCTTTTGGAACTTAGGGTTGTAAATATTAATCCACCTAAATCCTTATTCGGTTAGGTTGTAATAGTTTAAATTAAGTTTTAATTTAGTTTTGGTGCAGGTAGTTCTTCCTAGCGATTATTCTCGTAATAATCGTGGAATAACACGTTTGGATTTCGAGTAGTTAAACAGGAATTTTTGTTGGTATTTGAGCTGGGTGGAGTTGTTGAGAATTTGGAATATGGATTGCTGTTTTGTTGAAACAGGTTTATAATAATTCGGACGCCAGTCCTAAATTAAATTTTAGGCAGTCCTTATTTCAAACGGAGCTCTGCCGAATTTTCTGTAGAATTTTAATATCATTTAGTTTAGATAGTAACTCGAAATTCAGGGGTGTTATACTAACTGACAGATAACTTGTAATCCAACTCTCAGCACTATCTACCAGCATGTAAAGTAGGGGTGTTTATTACCGGGTACCCGGATATACGGGTACTCGGAAATACGGGCAGCTAAAAAAGCAGTCCATGACCAAACCCGAAAAAATCGGGTACCCCGTTATCCCGGGTCGGGTCACAGGTACCCGGATTAAACAATGTGAATCATGAAAGAAAATAAAATATGCAACAACCAATACAACAGCCTTAGAAGAATGTATCTAAAAGAAGAAACAATGTCATTCTCACAAATCTGTATAATCCAAAGTAGAATATGACAAGCATATTAGTACTTTTGGTGGAAAGGACGATGCCAAAACCCAAATTTCTTCATTTTAAAGACTATATGATTTCTACTTTAACCATGTCCTTTCTTATCTTTTTAAATTCAACATCCACCAATAACTCAATCAGGACTCTTTCTCTCTCTATTATTATTACAGTTACTACAAACTATCTACAATTCCTGATTCTCCATCTTTTTGTTTGCAAAAGATTTTCCAGATGCAAGTAGAGGAGACTCACAGTGCTTGGCTGGTGGATAAGCGGATTAGAGGTGGCGCACGGGCATAGAGTAGCTACAAAGAGTCAGTAACGTGGAGGGCGGAAACTGAAACTTAAGTTTGAAAATAAAAATTTCCACGACACGCCACATAGCCACAGACCCATGAAAAAATTCCCAAAACTTGAATTTGCGGGTACCCGATAACCCGACCCGGCTTATGCCCTTTTTTCCGAGTCGGGTACTCAGTCCCGAAAAAATGGAAAAATGACAAAAATACCCGGTTATTTTGTTGCGAGTTAGCGGATCAACGGGCCGGGTCAAGCGGGTCTGGTTTTCCTAAACACCCTTAATGTAAAGTGAAGCTAGATTAACTTTCTGTTCATCAGGAATCTTACATAGTATAAATATCTACAACATCTTTTTATCCAGTTCCTTGGGTTTGACCCATTGTTGGTGCAAAATCAGTTGGTTGGCTGACTTCGAAACAATGCCCACCGCACACCCAATAGTTTGATCATCGAATGTCGCGGGAGGCAAGTCCCCGGGTTATCGGTTTTAATTAGATAAAATTCGTTAACGTCTTTGTTTGCAATTTAATTTGGGATTAAACCACAACGCCTAATAAATTCAGGCGAAATGCAATAAATAGAGCAAGCAATAATTAATCTATTAATTAAAGCACAACATTCCCATACATGCCACAAACTTTAAGAAAGAATTTTACAACACATAGGGTGATAAGCCAGACTGGACAACTAAAGGGAAGACACGACGGCTGTTACCTCCATGGTTCCTTGCTTCAATCGGAGAATTACAGAACCCGTCGCCAGAACATGTTCTACGTCTAAAGAACTAAACTATAACGCCAAAAGGGGGTTGGCTAGGCTAGAGCTAGGCTACGCTAAGAAAAGAGTAATTGCAAGTTGTTTGTGTGTTTGTTGTTGTTGTTTGCTTGATGGTCGTTCCTTTATTTATAGAGAAACGTGTGTAACTTCCGTGCTTACTTGGAGGGAAAAAATTTGAATCATCTTTGATTCAAATCTCAACCGTCTTCTGGCGCTGAATAACCGTAGCCTTACACGTTCTCCTTTTTGCGGATCCGTTTAATGATTGCTCTTTAATCACTTGCACGATTATCCTTCCTGACTTTCATCTCCTGATGGCCTTCTCATATTGACTTATATTGACTTCGTCCAATGGGCTTTATGCTCTTGTTGGGATGCTGACTTCGTCCAATGGGCTTTATGCTCTTGTTGGGCATTCATACTAAGACGGAATTAAACCCTTTTTGAGGTCCAATACAATGTACCATAATAAATGTTACTATACATCTAAAAATGGTGGTAACACCCATCAAACTTAGAAAACTCAAGGTTCAGATTCATACCTTGAGTTCTCATAGAATTGTTGGCAAATGTTGTTCTTGGACTTGCATCAGAAGAAATAGCTAGTCTCCTTCATCTCCCTTATCATTTGCATTAGGTCTTGCATAGTACTAGCTTGCTCTTCTAATTTTCTTTCCAAACTTTTACATGCTGTTCCACGGCCCGAGCTTGATTTCTTCTAGTTGCAGGCATATGCAACTCATTAAAATTCCTTGAAGAATCAAAAGGAAGATTCAAATCCTCCACAGTTCGCTTCGTGTTGCATTTCCATATGCAATTTAATTAATTGCAAAAGATCAAACCGAATTTTGAAGCTTATTGCTCACCGATTAACTCATTATATTGCATATTTTTACTCCTATATTTTAGTTATTTGAATATATTTTATATTTATATTTGGGTTTTTAGTATGACTTCTATTATTGCGTACTTATTCTTTTTAGGTATTATTTTTATCACCTATTGAGCTCAATTAGTATTTTATTTTGTGATAGCTGATAGGTGTTCGGTTCGGGAAAAGTGAGTACAAGCCCAAATATCAAGCAACCAAAACAACAAACATAAAGAAGAAAAGAAGCAGATAGTAGCCCACATAACACTCATACGTGACTCACAATTAAGAAATACAAGAAAAGAAGGCTCTGTTCTTTTGAACCGAATAAATGTAAATTCATTTCGCCCGATCGATCGATCGCTCAGATCGATCGGGCCGGATCGATTGCCCGGCCGCCTCGTACCATTTCGCCCGTCGGTCGATCGCCCGCCGTTCGACTTATTCATTTCGATTGGCCCGTTCGTACTACAACTTATTATTTTTATTTATATTATTATTATTATTATTATTATTATTATTATTATTATTATTATTGTTGTAGTCTAACATCTACGGCTCTTTTTGAGACACTTGGGCTTATCAGAGCCGTACACGTGTCACCTTAGTTAAAGAGAAGAAATGCCTTGCATCTTTGGGCTACCCTCGCCAGAGTTAAAAGGTCTAAATTCCGGCCCAAGAGTCGAGCCCAAAGAATGTAAGGTGGTCAAGGAGATTGGTTAATAGATATCCACTAGTCATGATCTGCCACGTGTCATGTTTTGATTTCTCACCCAATCAGAGCCACTATTCTAGGGCAGGGTTTTAAGGATAGCTGTCAACTTGCTATCACTATAAATACCCCTGAAATCAGGAGACACACAATTCAATGCAAACAGTGTAAAGTTACTCGAAAAACTATTCTCTCACTTTCTCTCTCTATCTCTATTTTTCTCTTACAACTCCTGATACCCGACTTAAGCTTCCGGAGGGGGAAACCACCACCCAAACCTCCAGGGTGGGTCCCTTTTTGCAGGTTCGGGAGTAAAGCTCAGGCTTGGACTGGATTGATTCAGACCTTGTTGCACAAGTCTCCAAAGAAGAACATCTAAGGGATACTAGTTTACTTGCTCGACAAGAAAGCACCACCTACAGCTTACTTGTTGGACAAGTAGACGAAACATTTGGCGCCGTCTGTGGGGAGACGCAACGATGACTGATTGTCAATCGTCCAACCTTGCGTAAACCGAAGTCTTCGTGTTAATGTCGAAGACACAAGAGAACACGAGAGACCACCTCGAGGAAGGGATAGACCCCGTCCATCGTCCGTAGTTATCGGACCAAGCCAAAGAACTCCGTCATTCAAGAGAATCTTGAACGTCCGGTGGATCGCCGCCCATCTAGAGAACGCCTTGAATGATTTCCAGGCAAAGATGGCCATAGCCGTCCAGAACAAATCAAGAGCAATATGTTGTTTTTCCAGCTTAACCCGAGCGCGCCGCTAACAATCCACCTCCCCTGGGGACGTTCCCAAGACGATCGTCCAGGTCCTAGTCGACCTGTTCGTCAGGAACACTCTAGGAGAACGGCAAGAGGAAAGCAGCCAGAGGATAATGAACAGCGAAGGAAGATGGACTGGAACCTGGTGGTAAGGACCCAGGACCATGTTCGTCCAAGCGGACACCGAATGGAAACAGATGCCAGAGAATATCTAGAAGCAAAGAGAGCAAAAAGAATACAACGATCGCCGACGGTTCTACATCATACCCGAGAGACCCTTCTTTGAGGTTGTCGTCCGTAGGGGAGGGACGAAGTTTAAGTCACTCTCTTGTTCATCCACGACAGGAGAAGACAGTGGCTCAACCCATGGTCTATAGGTGTCCATTGCCTGCAAACACGTCGTCTGATCCGGTGTTAAAGGAATATCGTAAGGAGTACATACCCATTGAGGGACAGATGGGAGCCCTCCAGATTAACTGGCCCACTCCATTCTCGGCCAGGATAATGGAGGCGCCCCCCTTCCCAAAGGTTAAACTCCCTACTATAGAACCTTTTGATGGAACAACAGATCCCGATGATCACTTATCTGCTTACAAACATCAGATGTACGTCCAAGGAGTAGATGATGCTACCTGGTGTAAGAACTTCCCAAAGAACTCAAGGGAGTAGCTCGAAGTGGTTTAACAATCTTCCACCCAATTCGATCAATAATTTCACTGAACTCGCTTTCTTATTCACTAGTCACTTTGTTGCCAACAAGCAAGAACAAAAAACAAGCATGCACCTAGGCAAGGTCGTCCAGGGACCTAAGGAGGCTCTTAGAAGTTTCGTTAAGAGATTCAACCTTGAAGCCCTTCAGATCCAAGATCTTAATGCTGGAGTGGCCTTTGACGCCTTCATTAGGGGTCTAAGGCCAGAAGCTTTAAGTTTGATCTTGTTAAAAAGAAAATCTCCACTCTTGCCGAAGCCTTAAGGGAAGCTGAAGCGTTTATTCACGCTACCGAAGTGTGTGCTGAGGCAAAGCATCCCGAGTCTAAGAAGCCTGAAGAGGTTGCTCAGCCAAAGAAGAGCAACCCCAAGAAGGCCGAGACTTGGGCTATAACCTCCACCACCACTTCATCTAGAAGGATTAAGAGAAAAGAGGCTGAGCCATCCTCATCCAATCCTATTGAATTTAACAAGGACCAATACTCCATTCTCATGGAGATTAAGGATCAATATGAGTTGAAGGCCCTAGCTGAGATGAAAACCCCTTATAGAAATAGAGATAAGAGCAAGTATTGCCACTTCCACAAGGATTGCGGTCACGAAACTAATGAATGTAAGCACCTCAAGAAGGCTTTGGAGGAGCTAGCTCGAAAGGGAAAGATGAACCCCTATATGCCTCAAGGGGGAAGGAAGTTTCAAAGAAAAGACAATTGGCGCCTAAGAAGAAGGAAAGTGAGAGCACGCACGAGGATGTTGTACTCGTAATTTCCGGAGGGTTTGCTTTCCGGAGGACCAACCAATAGAGGACACAAAAACTACCTTAGGGAGCTTGGCCAAGTTTTGTTAGCCGATCGTACAAAGGCCGAGCCCTTCCCAAGGGTGGTAGTTAGTGAGCAAGATCGGGCAAGTTGAGGACTCCCCATGACGATCCTTTGGTTGTAGAAATGAAAATAGCAAACTTGAGAGTAAGAAGAATTCCGATCGACACCGGAAGCTCGACGGACATCATCGTTGCCGATCGCTTGTCCGCATTAAAATTTGATGAGAAGAACTTGGTTCCCGTTCACCATCCCATCATAGGGTTTGGGGGAGGAGTCATCCACCCAATGGGAACTCGTTACTTTACCTGTTCGAGTGGGAGAAAAGGATGCCGCTAGAACTTTGTTTATCAAGTTCTTGGTAGTCCGAGATTTGACGAACCTTACAATGTCATTCTTGGGCGACCAACTCGAATCACGTCAAAGCCGTTATAGTTACCCACCCGATGTCGATGAAGTATGAGTGTGATGATGGCAAGATTGGCTCATTATATGGGGACCAAGCAGTGGCTAGGGAGTGTTATCTCGACTACCCTCAAGCCGTCATCATGGAAGATGTGCAATGAAGATCGACGCAGTCAGCTGGTGAAAGGAAAACGTCTCGAAATAGAGAAGGATAAGACGAAGGTGGTTAGCGAGAGGAAAACGTCCGGATAGTCAAGGACCACTTGGCCTCATTGAAGACGGCCATTGAGAGCCCTCGACGCCTCGCTCCCTCAAGGAAGGCGTCCGAGCATCTTCCCAAAGAAAAAGAGAAAATATGAAATCATCAAGGAAGAGCCTCCCTTGCTCGAAGAAGTGATGGCCATCATGGGACTAGCAATAGAGCGTCCGTAACCGCCGAGGCCCCGAAGACGTCCCTGTCTGGATGAGGCTCGTCCGGGAGCGAACCTTGAAAATTGGTTCTTCACTTTCTTTGGGCTTAAAAAGCCTCTTAATCGCCTTTGCTGAAAGAATTTCGTGACGTGTTTGCCTATTGTGTTGAAGAAATGCCCGGAATTGATCCGTAGTAGCCGTCCATCGGTTAAATGTTGATCCAAAATTAAAACCCGTTCGTCGAAGAAGAGGCATTTGGGGACCGGCTAGAAATCAGCGGTTGACCAAGAAGTTCGAAGTTGTTGGAATCCAAGTTCATCAAAGAAACCTATTACCCGCACCGGATAGCAAATGTGGTCATGGTGCCAAAGCCCAATGGCACCCGGAGGATGTGTGTGGACTACACCGACCTCAACAAGGCTTGTCCTAAGGACAGCTTTCCCCTTGCCTAAGTTGGATCGTCCCGGTAGACTCTACAACCGGGTCATGCTTTGCCGAGCTTCATGGACGCTTATTCCCGCTTTCATCAAATCCCAATGTGGCCCGAGGATCGTGACAAGACGTCCTTCATTACCGAAAAAGGACCGTATGGGCCGGTTGAGAATGCCATTCGGCCCGCGCAATGCCCCGCCACTTTTCAAAGAATGATCAAATACTGTTTTTCAGCCACAATTGGGAAGAAATATGGAGGCATATATTGACGATATGATAGTCAAAAGCCGTCAAGAAGAAAATCATGTTGGTGATTTGAGAGAAACTTTTGAAACTCTCAGAAATACAAGTTAAAGCCGAACCCCAAAGAAATGTGTGTTTGGAGTTTTGTCGGGAAGTTTTTAGGCTTCTTGGTGGATCAAAGGGGAATTGAAGCAAATCCCGAAAAGATACAAGCTATTTTAGACATGAAGTCTCCGTCAAAGGTAAAGGAAGTTCGTAGACCGACGGGTTGCTTGGCCGCCCTTGGACGTTTCTTGTCTAAGTCGGCGACAAGTGCCATCACTTCTTCGCCACCATTAAGAAAAAAGTAAAGTTTGAATGGACAAATGAGGCGGAGCAAGCACTACAAAGAAGTCAAGGACCACCTTCGGCCTAGGCCTAGGTTGGTCCCCCTGAGGGGGGAGAAGTCGTTTGTATATTTGGCGTTGTCCGCTCAAGCCGTGAGTGCTGTTCACTGGCCGAAAGAGAATCCGTCCAAGTCCCAATATACTTCGTGAGTCACGTACTCAAAGACGCGGAAAATAGGTACACTCCCGTTGAGAAGTTTGGATTGGCCCTCGTCATGGCCAACCAGAAAGTTAAGGCCCTATTTCTTGGCGCACGTATAATCGTCTACACCGATCACCTTTGAAGCAAGTTCTACCGAAGATGGAAGCCAGCTGGACGAATGTTAAAATGGGCGGTGGAGCTTAACATGTTTGATATATCCTTTGAACCAAGGACGACCATTAAAGGGCAAGCCTTGGCGCATTTTATAGTCGAACTTACTCGGCCACCATAGAGCCGATATCCGATCCAAAGAAGAGGAAGAAGGCATTGGACGCTCATGGTTGATGGCTCGTCCACAATCAATGGATGTGGAGCAGAATCATTTGCCAATCTCCCGAAGGGGACAAGTTTGAATATGCATTAAGATTCCGCTCGAGCATCCAATAACGAAGCCGAATATGAGGCACTCTTAGCAGGAATCAAAATGTGCAAAGCGGCCGAGTCAGCTGAGATCGAGGCCAAATCGGACTCCCTCTTAGTGGTCACCAGGTTAATGGAGATTTTGAATGCAAAGAAGCATCAATGAGCAAATACATGCAACTCATCAAAGATGAGATAGAGCCATTAAAACGATTTGTCCTCGACCAAGTACCAAGGTCGAAAATCATCAAGCGTATGCACTCTCGAAGTTGGCGCCTACCGAAGGTGATGTGCCAAGAACGAATTTTTGGGAAGTCAAACCCAAAAAGAGCATAGATCAAGAGCAGATTATGTTTCTCGCTCGCGGGACTGCGTCCGGGATGGAGCCGATCATAGAATACAAGAAGACGGGACGATCGCCTTCGCATCCCGTAGAGGCCAAGTATGTGAAGGCTAGGGACAAGTGGTTTGAGCTATGGGACGAGACGCTTTACAAGAAATCATTCAACCGGCCTCTCGCTCAAGTGCGTCACCGAGAAGATGGTCCCGGAGGTCCCGAAAGAACTCCATGAAGGAGCTTGTGCTTCTCATATCGGGGGGAAGAGCTTTAGGGGAGAAGGCTCTAAGGACGGGGTACTACCGGCCAACCTTAAAGGAAGACGCTCTAGTCTATGCAAAGAAGTGTGACAGCTTGCCGAAGCATGGAAATGTGCATCGAAGCCGTCCAACTACTTAACCCCCATCTTGTTCCCTTTACCCTTTGCCAAATGGGGCATGGATATCCTAGGACCTTTCCCAAGTGGCCGCCGGACAAAAGAAGTTTGTGATAGTGGCCGTTGATTACTTCACTAAATGGATAGAGGCAGAGGCCATGCGAGGAATAACAACGAACGACGTCAAGGGCTTCATCTCGGAAAAGCATTATAACCCGTTTTGGCATACCACACTCCATCGTCTTTGATAATGGCCCCCAATTTGAAACACCTAAACCGAAGGAGTGGTTGGCGAAAAGAGAAATAAAAAGCACACTTCGCCGCGTTGCCCACCCACAAGCAAATGGGCAGGTAGAGTCCTTCAACAAGATTCTATCAAATGGAATCAAAAAGAAGCTAGAAAACGCCAAGGGACAATGGGTTGAAGAGCTTGCAGCTTGGTGTTATGGTCCATCGTAACAACCGCCAAGAACTCTACCGGGGAGACGCCCTTCATGTTAGTCCACGCACGTAAGCCGTCTTGCCCATAGAGATTGAAGAACCCACCCCGCGAGTTATGCTGTACTCGAAGATGCCAACCGGGCCGCATTACGCACGGCTTTGGACCAAGTGCCGAAGTCGAGGGCAATGCCTTGCTAAGAATGCAATTGTACAAACCGCGTATGGCTCGGGAGTTTAACAAAAGAGTTGTTAGACGACCGCTCAAAATAGGGGATCTTGTCCTTAGAAAGATGGAATCGGTTGGACGAGCAAAAGAGTTAGGGAAGCTAACACCTAATTGGGAAGGACCTTACATGATTATCCAAGAGCCGCGCAAAGGGTACTTTTCGTCTTCGGGATCCGGATGGACGACCGAGCACACCGTACTTGGAATTCCCGATAATTTGAAAAAGTATCACGTCTAATTCAATCCACCGTCGAATGTCTATGAAGTAGTTTGTAGTTAATCCAAAGTGCCGCGGCACATGTTAGAAAAAAAGAATTGTATACATGCATCTTGGCATTCCGTCAAGCAAAATCCATATAATACAATTCCTACTTTCTTATTTCCTTGTTTATTTTCACCAAGTTAACTCACTTTGGGGCATTAAATCGATTACTCGTCTAAAAGTGACAAGAACTTGGATAAAAAAAGAAAAGCGTCACAATTACTCATTTTTATGCCGAACATCACTCCATCGAAGAGACCGGCAAAAGTATAGCACATACAAGGCCGTCAACCGACAAAACCTCTAGTAAGAGTAACGTCAAAGTCTCCGAGAGAAAGCCGGCCTCGAAATAAGTCCTTAGTAAAGGATACTTATCTTCACAAGCACGGCCGCCTAAGTAGCCTAGACCCTAGTAAGGGATCGCTACTTAATGACGAGTGTTGCTCCCTCAAGGAAGCCGGCTAAAACATGCGTTCAAAGATATATAACAAGCTCGTCCGATAGTTTCAAAGAGCTCGGCCAAAGATTGCCGCTTTCCTTCTTGGCCTTTGGCTCGCCCACCATGTACGGTTGAACTAAGCCCAAGAAGGGGGGAATGATAGAAGCCTCAAAAGACGAGCTCAAGAGAACAAGGTCGTCCAAAACAAGTGTTTCAATCATATTATGCGATCGTCTACGATGTTCAAGACGAGTCAACTTTTGTACTTGGAAACAATTCAAAGTTAATGTGATAGTTAAATGGGAATTGATGAAAATAAGAGGCAAGCAAATGGCAAAAGTCTTTCATATATATCATGAGTAAAATTTACAAAATAAGATTACCGAAGGACTAAGGCTACAACGGCGAGATAACCAAAGAAACTAGAAAAATAAACCTAAAACTAGGCTTCGTCTTCAACATGAGTTTCTTGGTTGTCCTCGGCTCCTCATCTTCGGTGAAGCCTCGTCGCCGAACTCTATAAACTCCGGAGGATCCTCAGAGGCACCATGGCCCTATGGGCACTCGTTGGTATTCCAGGGCGACGACAAAGCTCAGGGACCTCCTCGGCTTCACCAAAGATTTCGAAGGCCTTGACGGCCCAACCCTTGGACGTTTCTATAACATGTTCAAGGCCCTTTTTGGCATCGTCAAAGGTTTGGGACACCGTCTTTTCCAGACGAGCGTTTCTCGCCCTTAGAAGAATATTCTCCCTTCTCAGCTGAGCAGCGACAAGAAGGGCGGCGTCTCTCTCACCCTTAAGATCAGTAGAGAGAGTGTTGATGATCATCTTCAGATGGTCTCTCTCCTTGTACTGATCATTGATGGTAACAAGATATTTCTTGTTCTTGGATTCAAGTTCTGCCGATCTTTTCTCCAATGCATCGAGTGACTGACGATGGAGAGTATTCGCCATCTCAATGTCATGAATGGCCTTGTCGCCGGCCGTTGTAGCAAGATGGACGAGGTGCTTGTTCTCTTTTCTGAGCTCCCTCGCCCATTCTTCGCTAGCATGTTTGCGAGCCGAAGCCGGAACAATGAAAACAAATCAAGTTATTAGACGAGTAAAAGAATCAAAATTTGTATCAAGTATAAAATAAAGCAGGCTAAAAGCAATACCTCGGGTAGCACTTGAAGAGCTCCTGCTTAAGTCGCTCCTTCTCCAGCTTCGACATTTTGGCGAAAGCAGGAGAAGACTCCTCGTCCGAATCAGCGAGGGGAGGAGTTGGGGGAATAGCAGGGCCTTTGCCCTTATCTGAAAGAGGGGGAGAGTCAGTTATCTTGATAGGAATGACGATGGATTGTCTATCGGACGGACTCATGGACCGTCCACCGACCCGCACCGTCCTAACTATATTGGGGTAATACGACTCACCGGACGAAATAGATGCCGTCCTAACAGCTAAGGGCATTTGTGGCACCAGCTTAGCCACCGAGCCGCTGAACCCTGGATAGTTCTCAGCCGCAGCTCCAGATTCTGGTGCAACTATAGCCAAGGCAGACTCCGGTTTGACCTCAATAGAGTCGGCCGGCAACACGTTGAGCGGAACAGCCGCATGAGCACCCTCTCCCTCCTCAGCCGGGGCAACAGCCGAAAGCTCCTTTTTAGGAACCTTGGCTGATGGGGGAGGCATACTTCTCTCCCCAACCTCGCCAAGTGGAGTCGTCTTATCTACCTTCTTCCTTGTGAAACCCTTAGGCTTCTTCGGCGAAGGCCGGTCGTCGGGCCGTAGTTGGCCTCTTTTTGGACGAGGACGATTTCCCAGGTGGGAAGTTTGTTGGTAGGAGCATTATTCTGAAAAAAGTAAACAAGTCATCAAATTGGTCGTCCTAGGAACAAAAGTTATAACTGCTATTACAAAGACTTCGTCTGAAAGACGAAATGAAAGATGATTTGCAAATATGCAGACGAGTATGGCCCCAAGAAGGTGACCGTTCAAATATAGACGTTCTATGGAAGACTTTCGTCCAAAAAATTGTGCAACTCCAGACGAGTAGGGCACCAAGAAGGTGCCCGTCCAAGTCTGGACGTTCTCATACTTTTGGTGGCTCTCGTCCAAAAATTCGATACCAATTTCGGACGAGTAGGGCGCCAAGAAGGTGACCGTCCAAGTCTGGACGATCTCCTTCTTTGGGTGACCCTCGTCCGAAAATTGGGTGCCAATTTCGGACGAGTATGGCGCCAAGAAGGTGACCGTCCATGTCTGGACGCCCTCCTTCTTTGGGTGACCCTCGTCCGAAAATTGGATGCCAATTTCGGACGAGTATGGCGCCAAGAAGGTGACCGTCCAAGTCTGAACGCTCTCCTTCCTTGGGCGACCCTCGTCCGAAAAATTGGATGCCAACTTCGGACGAGTATGGCGCCAAGAAGGTGACCGTCCAAGTCTGGACGATCTCCTTCTTTGGGCGACCCTCGTCCGAAAAAATTGGATGCCAACTTCAGACGAGTATGGCGCCAAGAAGGTGACCGTCCAAGTCTGGACGACCTCCTTCTTTGGGTGACCCTCGTCCGAAAATTGGATGCCAATTTCGGACGAGTATGGCGCCAAGAAGGTGACCGTCCAAGTCTGGACGCTCTCCTTCCTTGGGCGACCCTCGTCCGAAAATTGTATGCCAACTTCGGACGAAGTTTGGCACCAAGAAGGTGATCATCCAAGTCCGGACGTTCTCCTTCTTTGGGTGACCCTCGTCCAAAAATTGGATGCCAATTTCGACGAGCTCATATGATCCTCGGCAAAAAAAAAAAAAAAAAAAAAAAAAAAATTTATTACCAATGTTTCTGCCCTCTTCTCGGCACTGCTCTTTGCAAACTCCTTCCAAAGGTTGGCGGTAAATTGGGACATGCTAATCTCCCCCGTCCAAGATGCTTCGAGGCGTTGTCTGACCGAGTCTGCAAAGAACAAAAATGTGTTCGTCAAATGGACTATAGACGAAGAGTTTTAGTTGGATGATTTTAAATATATACCTTTATCATTGGCCAACCGCAAGCCGGCAAAGAACCAAGAAGTCGTCTTGGTAAAACATTTCCTTAAAAGGTATCCAGTTGGATGGCCCTTTAATAGAACGTCGGCGGCCCGGGAGTACTCTTTTGTTCTGAAGTACTCCACAACTTCTTCATCGAAATTGTCCTCCAATTCCAGCCAGGACTGCTTCCGTCCCGTATTCGTGACAGACCGGTTATAGAATCTATAGCTCTCAGTAGCCGAATCATTGGCCGCCTTTAAAAAGATGAAGTCGGCTTTCCATTCATGCATTTTCGAAGGCTTCCCCCAAGCCGTCAGGAAGCTTGGGGCGGTTGCGGATACTGAGCCATGTCCCGTCCACGGCCCCGGTACCTTGGCCGCATAGTGGATGTGGGTAAAGGCCTGAAGAGAAAGGGCTAGGCCGCGTAGCTCGCAGACGGCGATAAACATCAGGACGTTGTGCCAAGCGTTGGGAGCCAGCTGATTATGGCCGATGTGGTAGTGCTGTAGCACTTGTTCTATGAAGTCATGGAGGGGAAACCTCAATCCAGCGTCTAAGGCTAGTTTATAGACAACGAAATGGTTCTTAGGAGCGCTCAGGATCGTCGTGTCCTTGTTAGGAATGACAAAGG